>JAWQEG010003967.1:0-75736 GCA_033782935.1 Petrolisthes cinctipes | reverse complement strand
GTGAGAGAGAGAGAGTCCGTATGTGTGTGTGTGTGTGTGTGAGAGAGAGAGTCCGTTTGTTTGTGTGTGTGTGTGTGTGTGTGTGTGAGAGAGAGAGAGAGAGAGAGTCCATCTGTGTATGTGTGTGTGAGAGAGAGAGAGAGTCCGTTTGTGTGTGTGTGTGTGTGTCGCAGTATGATCGATATAACTGGGCCTTCTCTCCACACACACACACTGCGGGGTCAACAAACCAAACATGTGCACCCATCATGTGACCTTCTTTTCTGTGTCGTGACCTCTACAAACATTCACACACTCACTATAAACAACACCTCGTAATGACGTCTCTGGAAGCCTTAACTCGTCATCTATATACGTCAATCACAAACCCAGTCAAGCAGGAGTAACAGGCACCACGCATCTTTGCACGTGGATGGACATACAAGCTCACACATTGAATTGAATTGAATTGGATGGGAAAATTTAACTCGTGTGTTTCCTGTGAGCCTTTGTAGTTTTATATCAATATTTCTTGTACAAGTTTGTAATCGCTCACACATCTGATCCATGCAGTCCAATCAAGTTATTTTAATCACTATTGTTTACCCAGCTTGAAGACTGAGCACTAATACAATAACTTTAATACGTAAAGCTCGTATACAATAACTTCTATAACACCTTCAATATCCCACCAACAAAACTGACATCATCCCAGGTGTGGATTTTCTTCGTGATGTCATATATACTCTCTGGCTGCTGATTGGCCGAGAAAACTATAGTCCATCCCAACCTGTGCATATTACCGGGATAAGATACAAACTATATTTCTTAATTAAGGGGAAAGTACAGTGTTGGTAAATCTGGAGCAACTGATTCCTCTAAACAATTTCAAGCAACAGGACACCATTATTTTTGTTCATTTGATTATGTTTCCTGACATACTTTGGAGGAATCAAGGAGCTCTAAAGTAATAAGAGTATATTATTCTCTTAAGGAATGAAAGAAAGGGAATCGATTCCTGGCTTACGTCACTCTTAACCTTTAACAAGAGTACCAAGCTGCAAAACCCTTAAGAGTGCAGTACAGTGTTGGTAAACATGGAGTCAATGATTCCTCCAAACTATTCCAAGCAACAGGTCATAATTATTTTTGTTAATCTGGTCCTGTTTCATGACGTCCTATGAGGAATCACCGTAATTCAATGTAAGCTACCAAAAATATACAAAACCCTTAACCAAGGTACTGAAATTTGTTTCTGTACTCTTTTGCGAAGGATATTGCAATTTTTGTTACACACTGTATGTTCCGTGAGATAACAATTGCAAAAAACACGCTTCTTCAGGACCAGAAAGGGTGACACAATTACAGAGGAATACAAAATAATACGAAGGACATTCAAACAACAACAACAACAATAACAACAGACCTACTGGTCCTTTCGAGGCTGCTTAATTTTGCTATTCTAACTAGCCTACAAGGGTGAGGGGAAGTATATCAAAGAAGAAGGCTCCTCCCCACCAACCACTCCCTCCAGTCGAAGCCCAGGCTACCCATGACAGCAGTCCACAACACAAGAATCATCAATAAATACTTTATAGATGTTAACGCTAACCTGAGTCTGAAGGTCAAACACTTACCATACCTTGATGCTAAGGCCGTGTTATTGACCCAGTAAACGGTATTGGAAAAAAGGAGGTACTATACTGTCTAGTTGAAGGTCAGACAGACATATATACTATACTTTTTACCTTAGTGAATCAACAGAGAGAGAGAGAGAGAGAGAGAGAGAGAGAGAGAGAGAGAGAGAGAGAGAGAGAGAGAGAGAGAGAGAGAGAGAGAGAGAGAGAGAGAGCGAGAGAGAGAGAGAGAGAGAGAGAGAGAGAGAGAGAGAGAGAGAGGGAGAGAGAGAGAGAGAAAGAGACTAGCCTCCACATATTCTTTTATGTGTGACGATCGAGCGTTAGAATACTAAGATAATACACATGCAAGAGTGTTTAAGGTGGTAATTCTTTTTTGGTACATTGGAGTGCCTTGATTCCTCCAAAGTATGCCAGAAAACAGGACCAGAAGAACAAAAATAATAGTGTTCTGTTGCTTGGAATAGTTTGGAGGATTCAGCTGCTCCAGATTTACCAACACAGAACTTCCCCCTTAAGGTTATCCAGAATACACTGTACCAAGAAGATCGATGTTTTACTGAGAACAACTTCCAGTGTGCTTACATTCCCCGAATATTTATTCATACTTAATGTGAGTGTCTTCTAACTCCGTGGTAATGCCCTAGTTCCCTACCAGCTGATACAAGACTTACAGTACAGTAGTGGACATATGAAACAGACACATGCACCTGAAACGGGGACCCCTCACTGAGCATAGGGTATATAGGATGAGACGTTGTTTGTAAAGACGCTCTATTAAGGTGGAAGTTTTGTATTGGTAATTCTGGAGCAAGTGAATCCTCCAAACTATTCCAAGCAACAGGACACCATTATTTTTGCTCTTCTGGTCCTGTTTCCTGGCATACTTTGGAGGAATCGAGGAGCTCCAATGTAACAAAAGCGAATTACCCCCTTAAGAGTCGGTGCATTTTCTGTGTTCTCTGTGGCACCCTCTATAATGTATATATACCATTATCCCTGTCTACGTCTATATAACAAAGGCTTCACTACAATATAAACACTAATTACTAAAATCCTGATAAATATAAGGATGTGGGGACAGGTGCGTCGTCGTATGTGCAGTGAACAGTCATAAATCTATTTATTGAACAGATTCTCTCTCATCCAGCCAGCCAACCAACCAACCAACCCCTCTTTACCACTCCATGCGTTATCCTCTCTCCTCCTCCTTCTCCTCCTCCTTTACCTGCCTTCCTTCCTTCCACACTCACCAGCTCAATACTCACCTCTCGTTGGTTCTCTTTCCTTGCAAGTTACAGTAGCAGACATTATGCAACCTCTCTTTGTCTTCAGTACATTACCCATCTTTGTTATATATAATTTTTTTCCTCGTAATACTACATACTACAACTATCTACCAAGTGGTCGATTAAAAGGATGAAATTTCCACTAACCTATCAATCTACCTACCTGCCTGCCTGCTAAAAATCTGTCGGAAAATTTAAGGGGAGATTCTTTTGTTGGTGAATTGGAAGGTCTCTGATTCTTCCAAACAATGCCAAGAAACATACATGCAGATCCCCCCTATTAGTAACACAAAGGTCATCTGTTTCCTGGCATAGTAAGGAGGAATCAGTAGCCACTCCAATTTACTAAAAAGAGAATCTCCCTTTACGTCTGACCTTGAGGGTGATAGGACGTGCATGTAGGACTTTGCGTGACCTCTACACTCTACCTACCTCTTATCTCTGACCACATCACTACCTCAAACGCCCTCCCTTATGTTTCCCCTATGACTTCTATTTAAGGGGGTGCGGGAGTAGGGAACAGGTTTGGGGGGTGCGGGAGTAGGGGACAGGCTTGGAGGGGGGGGGGGGTTTGGGGGGTGCGGGAATAAGGGGACAGGCTTGGGGTGGGTAGAAAGCCTCATGTCCCCTATTCCCGCATACCCCTCCCCAAGCCTGTCCCCCTCCCTACTCCCGCACCCCCCCCAAGCCTGTCCCCTACCTCCCGCACCCCCCTAAACCCCCCCAAGCATGTCCCCTTATTCCAGCACCCCCTTAATGAACGTACAAAATTTCCAGCACTTATATCAGAAGAGGATTGACAAAACTCACTGTACTGTACCTGTTATTATAAGTGGTGGTAACTTGTATACTTTAGGTGGAAATGGGACACAGGAGCAGATCCCCCCCACTTACATAATTATGAAACATTGCTACTTTTTTAATTGTAGCAGAATAAATTATGAACGAATGTCTGTACAATTGATCGTTTTGTAGTTTTTAATAGTACTGTATAATATTATCAATCTTCTTCGATTCACATTTGTATTCAGTCATCAGATGCATTTTATTCTGTTCCATGCGTACATCAATACACGTACGTCATTACATGTACACAATACACCTACACAATACACGTAGAATACACCATTACACGTACAGTACATCATTACACGTACAGTCAGTCAGTCAGTCAGTCAGTCAAAAAGGTAAAGAAGACACACACCCACCCCACCCCCATGCAAGACACCGTGTAACTCATGACATATCGCTTCTAATAACAGTGTATATGACGTCATTGGTGTGTGTGTGTGAGGGAGGAAGGAAGTATAAAGGACCCTGTGATGTAGTCAGGAAATTGGAGATAAATGAGTCCTTTAAATACTGCCACGAAAAATCACCTACTGTATATGGAAGGAGTTTGTTTCGTGGCATGGTGTCAGGAGGAATCAGAAGCCCCCAATTTTCATACACGATCACAGGGTCCTTAATTAAGAGACCCTGTGTTCGTGTATGAAACCTGGTTGGTGGCTTCCTCCTGACTATGCCACGAAACAAGCTCCCTCAATATAGGTGGGGTTTCGTCCTGGTGTTTGAAGGACTCACTAACCTCCAATTTTCTCACCACACTTCTGAAGAGACGAGGTGTGAGTTGAGACAGTGGGTCGTATGCAAGAACATTGGTGGTGGTATTGACGATGGCGTACGTGGTACCGGTATATGATGACAGACAGAACCATCGTACCACACCATCGTCAACACCACGGATATTCTTGCATACGATGGAGTGTTTCAAACGGACCACCAGCCCTCCTTCCTACCCCCCACCCCTAAACACCCCCCTGTCCCCACCCACCCCACAACACCCCCCCCCCCCATCTCTGACGTCATGTAGGCTACTTTACAGTGTTACGGGAATCAATATGACACGTGCATCTTGCAAATGTTATGGCCGTCACTACTCCTGTATGTCAGAAGGCAAACTGTGAGATCCATATGATTTGTCGCAAAACAGACAATAATACCTTTATAAATATTATTATTATTACTATTACTATTATTATTATTATTACTATTACTATTGCTATTGCTATTATTATTATTATTATTATTATTATTATTATTTTATATTGATTTTGGCCAAGCAGAAAAAATCTTGGGTAATTTCTTTTTTTTTCAAGTTCTTTATTTATCTGTAATCCAAACCCCAACTAACACTCCGGGGAACGATGCCGCTGGAGGCCATGAAGTCAGTTACATAAATGGATATTAATGGTAGATAAATGAAGCAGTATAATTAAGAACAGTAAAAAAAGGGTGGTAATAATGACAGACATTAACGATAAGAGAGTTCACAATCAGACAAGAGAAAGATGAAACTTTTGAGGGAGACAATATGCATAGCTAGCACACACTTCTTGTCAAAACTTCACACTCTACCAACTGAACTACTCTGAAAAATGCTGTTACCAATTGTATTACAGACCACATAGTTATTTTTTTTCACAAGTCCACGTTACATGTGCCTTAGTACCACCACCACTGACCCTGTATGTATGTGTGTGTTTTCAGAGTTGAAGGGGACGAGGAATGACCACCAAAACGAGTACCACCACTGACACTGTATGGTATGCTCGATCTTGCCTATATGTATGTTTGTGTTTCAGAGTTGACGGGGGCCAGGAGATGACCACACCAAGACGAGTACCACCACCACCACCACTAACCCTGTATTTGTATATGTGTTTCAGAGCACTTGAGTTGATCCTAAATGTATGTATGTATGTTTCAGAGGCGATGGGGGCCAGGAGATGACTACCAAGACGAGTACCACCACCACCAATGACCCTGTATTTGTATATGTGTTTCAGAGCACTTGAGTTGACCCTGTATGTATGTTTCAGAGGCGATGGGGATGAGGAGATGACCACTAAGACGAATACCACCACCACCACCACCACCAAGTCGCCCCTCCAATACGACCAGACGGAACAGTTGATATTGGCCAGTATCGAGAGGGACTTCACCCATTGAATATACCAAGCTTGGGGATGTCACTTAAGGGGAGAGTATACAGTGTTGATAAATCTGGAGCAAATGATACCTCCAACCTATTTCAAGCAACAGACTACCATTATTTTTGTTCACCTGGTCCTGTTTCCTGGCATACTATGGACGAATCAGGGTGCTCCAAGGTACTAAAAGTGACTTACTTACATGTGACCTGTTGTGGGGACTTCTGTCGGTGTGAAGGAGAATGAATGGGTTAGTTGGTTGGTTAGGTTGAATGAAGGAGAAAAGGAAGAGTGAAGCAGAAAACGAAGTAGATATATATAAGAAATAAGGTGAGAGGGTGTGTGGGAAAGAGAAGGTGAATAATGAAATAAAAAGTGAACGCAGGGAGAGTGAAACAGAAAACTAAAGTAGAAACTGTAGAATAATAAGAGAAGAGGTGAGAGGGAGTTTGGCAAAGAGAGGGTGAATACTGAGAAGGTAAACAAAGGCCTGAACTGTATACTTATAGTTACTTACTTGCCCTCTACATGCAGACAGTGACGTGACGTGCACTGTAAAATAATAAGGTGTTGCCATCTAGTGGGGAAGAAACTATAACAACACCTTGAAGCAGTATACTGTCTTCGTTTAGTGCGACACATGTGAATCACCCAACACCTCGAAGCCTCATTCAATAATCTCAGGGCCTAGCAAGAGTCACGAGCTTGAGGTAGGCCTATCTATGAAAAAAAAAAAGATAAAGAGAGAATGATAAATGGATAAAGTAGACTAAGCGAGAGAAACATGGATAACTATGGAAAAAAAAAGAATGAATTTGATAAGAACAAAACTTACAGTACAGTACACACGATAGAAAAAAAAATCTATCCATGCAATTCTCGTGTGAAATATTGTGACACCTCGGACGGACAATGGATACTGGAAAAAAAATTGCTTGTTTATTCCCGGTGCATCATGAGCTGTGTATGTGTGTGTGTGTGTGTGTGTGTGTGTGTTTATTCCCGGGGCATCATGAGGTGTGTGTGTGTGTATTCCCGGGGCATAATGAGTTGTGTGTGTGTGTGTGTGTGTGTGTTCCCGGGGCATCATGATCTGTGTGTGTGTGTGTGTGTTCCCGGGGCATCATGAGCTGTGTGTGAGTGTGTGTGTGTGTGTGTTTATTCCCGGGGCATCATGAGGTGTGTGTGTGTGTGTGTGTGTGTATATATTCCTCGGGCATCATGAACTGTGCCCATCATTTACAGAACCATCAGACAGACCTCTCCTGCTCCATAGTGTTTATTTTTTTATTTTTTTTTTTTTTCGTGTGTTCAGAACATACTCTGGAAATTCTTGTGTTGGAAAAAGTGCAAAGAAAATAAAACAGGAAAAATAAAGGAAGAAAAACGAGAACTTAAATGAATGATATGAAAGCAAACCTGGCAGATGTCCAGAGAAAATAGATAATTATGATGACAGGAATGAAATTTAGTCAGTAAGGAAAGACCAAAGATCTAATAATGAAACACGAGACACTGAACTATCTATGATAATTATAAATATATGTAAAGCTGAGTTGTATGTATATAATTATAAACTTTTTGGTCAGCCTGTCAACTATAGACATAATTATATTTACTGTATGATGATTACGAAACAAAGAATATACACTGTGAAAATGAACTAGAGAGAAACAATTATAAATGAAGCTGTAAGTCGGAATAAAGTGAATGTATGTCTATTTTGCTGGGAATATTTTTGTAGAACTGAATAATTATGGGATATGATAATTCTATAAGAGTGAATAAACCTTAAGGAGAAAGTACACTCGCAATCCATAATATGTATCCAGGTTTGCTTCGAATAACCTGATCGAGTATCAAGCGAGCTCAAGCAAATATGAAACAGGATAAGCGTTGTAATTGGTTCACTTGTATGACAAATGATTCGAAACTTCAACTAGACCTGGGTACATATTTTGGAATCCGAGTGTACAGTGTTGGTAAATCTGGAGCAAATGATTCCTCCAAACTATTCCAAGCAACAGAACAGCACTATTTTTTTTCATCTGGTCCTGTTTCCTGGCATACTTTGGAGGAATCAAGGCACTCCAATGTAACAAAGGTGAATTACTCCCTTAAGGTGAGGTTCTTTTGTTGGTGAATTGGAAGGTGTCTGATTCCTCTAAACTATGCCATGAAACAGATCCTCTTTTAGTACCATGAAGGGCATATGTCTGTTTTCTGGCATAGTTAGGAGGAATCAGTATCCTTCCAATATACACAAAAGAGAATATCGCCTTAAGGACCCTATGTGATGTAGTAAAAAAAATTGGAGGTAAATGAGCCCTTCAAATATTGTCACGAAACACTACCTACATTAAAGGAGCTTGTTTCGTGGCATAGTCAGGAGGAATCAGAAACCTCCAGTTCTCATACACGACCCTATACTCGTGTATGATGATTAGAGGCTACTGATTTCTCCTGACCATGCCACGAAACAAGCTCCTTTAATGCAGGTGGTGTTTCGTGGCAATATATGAAGACCTCACTAACCTCCAATGTCCTGACTGCATCACGGGGTCCCTTAAAAATCCTGCCCATCCCCGAACGACTAGGAATACAGCACATACAGCGAAGATCACGTGAGGTGCTCCAAGAACATATATGCACCCACAGTATTATAATAGTACTTGGGAAAGCATATTACATCTTACTTTGAAGTGACGCAGAGAATGATCGTGTATAGTCAGGAATGAAAATATTGTCCCACCCGTCCATCTATACTATACTATTCAGCTATCTGCTTATCTATCAATCTATCTATCTGTCATTCTATCTATCTATTGAGAGAGAGAGAGAGAGAGAGAGAGAGAGAGAGAGAGAGAGAGAGAGAGAGAGAGAGAGAGAGCAAACATCCGTCCATCTATCTATTGATCTATCATTATATCTATCTGTCTATCTATCTATCGAGAGAGAGCACCCGTCCATCTACCTATCTATCTATCTAGAGAGAGAGTAAGAGAGCTGTATCTGTTCAGTGGGGATGGATGTATGGGCAAGTTAGTTCATTAATTAATGGTGGTAGTACAGAGTTTTGGTAAATCTGGAACAACTGATTCCTCCAAACTATTCCAAGCAACAGGCCACCATTATTTTTGTCAATCTGGCCCTGTTTCCTGGCATACTTTGGGGTAAATTAAGGCGCTTTAATGTACTATTCATACAACAAGTGTGTTACACCCATAACAACGAATGATCCGTCCTATCAATGAAATAAAATAATAGAATTAAGGTTTCTTTGTGTATGTATCTATGTATGTATGTATCTATGTAAAAGGGCAACAGCTTTACATTATAAGATATATTGTGTCAGTGAACTACTCCTGTACTTACATAATGTATACTTTTACCCTTATTAGTGTTAACCCTCACTGGACAAGCCATACGTCATAACTATAAAGTGCAACACAGCTGTGATATGGTGATGAACCTTACGTGGTGTTTATGTACTGTATATACTGGAAAAAAACATGACGTTCACAGAATACAGTGTGTAGGCTACAGCATTAGGTTAAGGGACCCTATATGATCGTGTATGAGACCTGGGTGGCTTCTGATTCCTCCTGACTATGCCACGAAACAAGCTCCTTTAATGTAGGTGGTGTTTCGTGGCAATGTTTGAAGGACTCGCTAGCCTTCAATTTTCTGACTACATCACGGGGGTCCTTATGGGGAGATTCTTTTGATGGTAAACTGGTGTGCTATTGATTCCTCCAAACTATGCCAGGAAACAGACACCTTCAATGACACAGTACTAATAGGGGACCTGTTTCGTGGCCTAGTTTGGAGGAATCAGAGACCTTCCAATTCACCAACAAAAGAATCTCCCCTGAATTATTACGATAGGAGACATCTGTGGTTGGTTCTGATAGAGATGTTGTGGTGGAGAGTTAAGTAATGGTTGTATGTTTGTAATGTGGTATGATTGTATGGTGGCATAGTGGTATGGTTGTGGTAAGGCGGTATGGTTGTAAGGTTGTAAGGTGGTATAGTTGTAAGGTGATATAGTGGTATGGTTGTAAGTTGGTATCGTTGTATGGTTGTAAGGTGGTATGGTTGTAAGGTCGTATGGTGGTATGGTTGTAAGTTGGTATCGTTGTATGGTTGTAAGGTGGTATGGTTGTAAGGTGATATGGTGGTATGGTTGTAAGTTGGTATCGTTGTATGGTTGTAAGGTGGTATAGTGGTATGGTCGTATGGTTGTAAGTTGGTATCGTTGTAAAGTTGTAAGGTGGTATAGTTGTATGGTCGTATGGGTGTAAATTGGTATGGTTGTAAGGTGGTATGGTTGTATGGTTGTAAGGTGGTATAGTGGTATGGTCGTATGGGTGTAAATTGGTATGGTTGTAAGGTGGTATGTTTGTAAGGTGGTAGCCGACTGCATGGGACTGCTCGAAATCCAAAATATGATATAATAAATATTCCTATCAAAGAGACATCATGCTAATATTTGGTGTGATGGTAACATATATTTCAACATATATTTGCCATAAGCAGTAAACATCGAGTTATAAGTAGAGTCATAATATATCATCATGTATAAAGTATATAATTATATATACATATAAATCAATTCTATATGCAACTAGTAGGCTATGTACAGTATAATACATGTCATTAATATGATGTATATTATTAATATAGTTTTGCTTCATCTGTGGTTCCTTTTAGAATATTTAATTTCCTACATTCAGTATTAATTTTTCCAATGTAGTCATTTCCTTCATTGAATTTTTTTTTATTATGTTATTTACTTAAACATGTCCATTTCAGTGTATTCAGTGAGTTAATTTAGATCTCAAAGCTTAATTACAATTCTTTATTACAATTACCATCACATGATTTCTGTATAGCCTAGAATAGATGAAGCTAACAACATAATGAGATGCATTCCTAGTGCCTCTACAAATGTACAACTGTAGCCTATTGTATTTGTACGACACCGATAACCTCCAGCTGTACTCTACTTGTATATTAGTAGGCATTTGGCTTTAAAACATGTTATCATTATTATTATTATCATTATTATTATTATGACGAGTGACATATTCAACCAAAGTGAAATATGTTGTGTTTACGTTTACAGTTTCGTGGATATCATCATCATACAATAAAGAAAGCCATATTTTTCTTAATTTTTGCCTCTCTCCCTCGCTCTCCAAGGCAAAAGAGCTTATTACATTGTTTAAGCTGTATACCCCAAGTTATGAACATATTTAATACAAAGATCTCGAGATTTGTTATTAAATTACACTAGTTCACGTATGGTATGTACAGTACTTAACTATATGTTACATGTGGTACGCTGTTGTTCGTGAGAAAAATAAACTATTGCAAATTGTTTATATGAAGAATAATTTATTGTACATCCTACCTAAAATTGTCCCTAATAGATACCAACCCTTTTCAATATAGCCTAATATCATTTCAACACGACGAGGTGCATAAAATTATACTGTTTACTGCACAAATCTTATTCTGCGATGTGCATTCCTCAGTTTAATACGACCACTTACTAAACGAACTCTTTGAACCTTGTGTACGTGTATTATTATGTTAGATAACTCATATGTCCATCCCTTGGTTATCATGTAGATGTTGAAAATTATAAATCATACCCCATCGTAAGGCACGAATTATATATAGGCTCAAAGTCTTCCAGAATATATTGTTAGTGTGTGCTCTCACGATTTTCTTACCCACGGCGTGTTACAAGGTTGATTGATTGATTGATATTAGGCGCCATAAAAACGAGGTCACATAGCTCCAGAAGAAGGTGATAGAGAGGAGACAGCAAGTAGGAAGGAAATAAAAAGAAAAGAAAGACAGTTGAAGCACTGAAAGAGATTAACTGGGGCCGAAGGGGCGCCAAAACCCTTAAAGTATTGCCCACATCACTACAGGCATTACCTCCCTACGGGGGCGTTTTTCAAGGGAAGTCGAAGCAAGGACAAAGAAAAGCACGAAATCATATAATTATTTAGGATGCAACACACTTTTGATCGGGACCCAGAATTAAACTGTGACCTACTTCTGCCTGTAAAGAGCTCATACAGGTAACAGGTATATCTCGATCGGGGGGTTCTAGTCTCTACACAAAACATGCAGGTTATATGGCTCTTTTGTGTGGCATGGTCTCGTAGTTGCTCCCCTGTCTCACAATTGCTAGCTTAGGGTTCGATGCCCGGGTGAGGTAAAGTGTTCATGCATGGTTAAACGGAATTATGTGATTATTTGGATCTTTAGCAGTTATTATGTCATCCGCAAATCTGAGCCCGACTTCAAAAGTGACGCCAAAATCTTACAGCCAATGAAAGGCAACAGCGTGGTCCTTAACTCCTTATAATTTTTATGTTATGGATCTTAGTTTCTATTATTTTTACAGTAGTGTACAAAGCAAAATTTGTCCGTTATGAATTGTGCATTTTCATGAATGTATCACTAATTACAGCATAATAATGTGAAAAATAACTGCTTATGAACATTGGTTTCTGCATTCTGAGTTGCTACGTCAGCTGTTTTCACGACAAATTTGGCTGATACATTTTTGCAGGAATTGTAACCCCTTGCAAATTAAACTAGCCAATACACAATAACATATAATTCTTGCTGGGGGTGAATGCTAATGGAATTGTAACCCCTTGCAAATTAAACCAACCAATAATAAATACACAACAGCACACATAATTCTCTCTTGGGGTGAATACTAACGATCACATACAGGGCAACCATTTGAATCTGTAGTTGGCTAGTTAATTAATTGTGTATAATAGTATTTGACATTGACACGACACCGGTGGCCCATTTGGCATTTGACGTGTGTTGTGTATGACGTCATTGAGTCATTTACACAGTGATGCCAACCTAGCAAATTTTTCGTTAGATCTAGCGGGTTTGCACATTATCTAGCGGAAAAAAGATTTAAATTTACAAGAATATAACTAGTGCGTTATAAAATACAATATACCGTATAATTTTCAACACTTCACCTATAATCTAGTGCTTTTATTTTAACCAGTTTAATTAATTAACGCCTTCAGAGAAAGTATTTAACACTTTACCTATAATCTAGCGCTATTTTTTTTCGACTAGTTTAGCGCCTTCAGAGTAAATTTTAGCTGGCAACACTACATTTACCAAGTGAATGAGTGATGTCCAACAAATATTAAAACAACACAGCCACCACTACAATGATGGTTGATCCGGGGGGTGTTTGCCTCCTTATATTAGGCACTCTGGTGAGTTTAATTATATTGTATGGCACCTCAAGGTCAATATATTAGAATTTTTACCTGATGTTTGTGATTGGTAAGTTTTTAGGGTAAATATTGAATGAATTACCGTTATTGGGTACGGTTTTTCTACCTTCATTACCTACTTATTTAGACCATTCTAAGACTATTTTCTTCTATGGCATTTTCTCCGCAAATGCCCCAATTAGAAGATAGGGCATATTCAAATGGGGCATTTTGAAATTAGCCTGACCTAACCTAACCTAGACCGCATCAGACTACCGGGACCTAACCTGGGACGACTACCGGGACCTAACCAGGGCAAACTACCGGGAAATAACTGTAGTAAAGTACAGAAAATGACCGGGGCAAAATACTGGGACCTGCCAGATCTGGCAATACTGCTACAAAACGGTAATTCTTTCAATAAATACCGTTTTTAGTTATCAGAAGTTGTTTGTGCCCTAGAGTGTTTTTGGTATTATTGAGAGAATTACCGTTTTGTAGCATTTTGTCAGATCCGGCTAGGTCCTAGTATTTTGCCCCGGTCATTTCCTGTACTTTACCACAGTTATATCCCGGTAGTCTGCCCAGGTTAGGTCCCGGTAGTTTGCCCAGGTTAGGTCTTGGTAGTCTGATGCGGTCTAGGTTAGGTTAGGTAAGGTCAGGCTAATTTCAAAATGCCCCATTTGACTTGGAAATGGGGCATTTGTGGAGGACATGCCATAGAAGAAAATGGTCTAAATTAATGGGTAATTAAGGTAGAAAAACTGTACGCAATAACTGTAATTCTTTCAATATTTACCGAAATTTTTACAGCAGACGTAGGTTAGGGTAGGCAGACATAGGTTAGGTTAGGTAGACATAGGCAAAGGCTAGGCTAGGCAGACATACAGTAGGCAAAGGCTAGACTATGCAGACATAGGCTAGGTAAGCTAGGCTAGCCCTATGCCTATAGGGGTAAATATTGAATGAATTACCGTTATTGCGTACGGTTTTTCTACCTTCATTACCCACTTATTTAGACCATTCTATGGCATTTCCTCTGCAAATGCCCCATTTCCAAAATAGGGCATATTCAAATGGGGCATTTTAAAATTAGCCTGACCTTACCTGACCTGACCTAACCTAACCTAGACTGCATCAGACTACCGGGACCTAACCTGAGCAAACTACCGGGACCTAACCTGGGCAAACTACCGGGAAATAATCGTGATAAAGTACAATAAATGACAGGGGTGAAATACTGGGACCCAGCCGGATCTGGCAACACTGCTACAAAACGGTAATTCTTTCAATAAATACCGGCATAGGTTAGGCTATAGGCTCTGTACAATATGTTGGTATTTCACTCGATACTTATAATGCTTATTATTAATATTATTATTTATATATATATATATATTTTTTTTTTTTTTCTTGCTGATGGTATGGAGAAATAAATGTGATTTGTGGTTTGGGCGGTATGCAAGAAGATTTGTGGTGTATACGATGGCGTGGTACCAGTATGACGGCTCCATAGACAAACAACAGAGTCATCGTAACGGTACTGCACGATCGTATTCACCATGGATGTTCTTGAATACAGCCCTTCATTGCCGGAAAAACGTATTGGGTCAGAAATGGATCAAAACACCAGAAAAATATATTGGGTCAAATATGGCTCAAACACCGGAAAAATATATTGGGTCAAAAATGGCTCAAAACCAGAAAAACATATTTTTACCGATACCTATGGTTTGGGCGCCCCTTTGGATCTGAGCCACTCCTTTACTATTTTTCGCTGGTCCTTCCTTCACATGTATTTCCTTCGTGCTTACTGTACCACCTAATGATTCAGTTTCTATGTCTTTCCTGGTCAACTTACATAAGGCATTATGGTATAATATGTTATCAGTACCAATAAATGGATTGTACAATTGTGTTTTACATATATTGTTAGTTGTAATCTGTGAATACTACTCACCTACTAACATTGTACTTTTGATTGACAGATATTCGTTACTGAGGCCGTGCAAGAATTATCTACAGAGGAATGTTTTGCTGTGGGACTAAATAAGGCCAACCTATTGTGTTCTTCCTGTGACACCCTCAAAGAATTTAATCTTGATATCTTAGAGTAAGTCATGTTCTTACAATATAAATATGTAGTACTTAGATCTATCCTGGTTTGGGACAACTTTGTAAATTTTGTCTAATATTTGATGACCCCACACACCCTTACAGTATTGGAAAGGAGAAATATTATCTGTGAATAAATCTCTTGACAAAAAGGAGAAGAAAGTGTAACAAGATGATATTGAAAATGGGAAGAATATATAAACTTAATGGGAGTGAATGTGAGGTGCATAAAAGACAAGGAAAAGTGGAAATGGATGAAATGAAAAAGCTTATGCTTGATGCATAAGAGAGGAAGTTGTTGTAGTTCCACAGACTGTCTGGCTGAGCAGTTCCGAGTCAGTGTTTTGCTAGGATTGCAACCCATTATTTACCTTGACTGTTAATTAAATAACTCCTTCCACCCAGCAAGTGTGTTGTGGATTATGATATTATCATGGATTGTGGGGGGACAGCAGAGATTTTAAGGGCTTGAAAGGGGGACTGGGTGTGAGTATAGCCCATTTTACTGGGTACAGTACAATATTGTCTCTAATCTCTTTTTCTCCCCTAGGTTTAGAATCATCTACTTTTTTAAATAATTGACTAATGCATCACCACCAACACTTTCTTATTTTTTCAGAGCCAACTGTAGGCAGTGTTGTAACATTGATGATGTAAATGCCAGCCCTACAAAGTATCCTCGTGCACAGCTGGAGGTGTGCGGATGACGACTGGGAGCCTTCCCACAGGTTCAGGGTGAGTTTTTTTTAACTATCAGTAACTGGCTACAAGGAGATATTATTGTACACAAGGTAAAAATGGTATCACACATTTCTGGCAATATATATTGACATGATATATGTTGGCATCCAATTAAATTGAAGGAACCTCCAATCAAATTGATCTTCTAGTCTTCAGACCCATCCTGCACAATGCTGTTATGTTTACCATATGTATGTACACAGGTGCTTGAACCTCAATTTTGGAGGAGTTTTGTTGCAGATTGTATTGAAAGAGGTTACAGATTATTATATGTTGACAATAATTTATCTGCTTGCAGCATTCGTCAAGAGTGACCGACCTGCGGCCTTTCCCAACCTAACAATTAAGTAAGTTTCTGATGTATTGCTTGCTGTGAGAGATTAATCGTGCATTCTCTCTACCCACCATATGTCTCGCTGCCGTAATTAATTTTCTTACATGTCCTCCTGGATACATAGCTTTTTTCATTTTATAGAGGCTACTGTATAGAATCTACCTACTCCTCGACCTCCCCCTTCTGCCTGACTTATACAAACATTCTCTTTAAATTCCTAACTCATTTCAGCTTTCACCCTTTACCTCTGAATCTGCTGTACTCATTCCTTTAGGCTTGCCTTTCTTTGCTTTCATAACATTCATTAGCTCTTTTTGCTACAGAATCTCCCTCAAACATCTCCTCAAACACACAACTAAGTCATATCTGTATACTGCATCCCATCACTTTTACTCGCAGCATTCACCATAAACTATAACTTAATATCCAATAATAACCAGGAGTAAAAGCCTGTGAAGGTTTATGCTCAAAGTTGTTTTAAATTTAGATTTTTTCCTATTCATTACCATGCCTTTTAGATATAATTTCAAGAAATACATACATTCCTTCCAAATATCATTGTCTTTTACAGTAATATATTATTGCCTTAAAACTGGTTATGAAATAAGGGTGAGCAGTGGATTGTACATTGCTATTAGATGATAGCTATTAATGGTTACAAAGCAGTATGTGAAAATCTGTTACTCAAGCATTTTCATCCATAACAAAATACTCCTTATACATTGTCTCTTAATGAACTTTTGATATGCTACAGGTATGTAAGAGGTGCAGACCCAGTGATCAAG
Organism: Petrolisthes cinctipes; assembly: GCA_033782935.1. Taxonomy (NCBI): domain Eukaryota; kingdom Metazoa; phylum Arthropoda; class Malacostraca; order Decapoda; family Porcellanidae; genus Petrolisthes; species Petrolisthes cinctipes. The sequence goes on along the minus strand of JAWQEG010003967.1, from coordinate 58,583 downwards.
CTGATGGATGAAGATGGGGATGTGATGGAGACATTGGCCATCGACAAATGGAACACAGACTCGGTGGAAGAGTTCCTCAATACCTACCTCCTCCTCCCTGGCCAGAATGATGGAGATGAAGAGATTGATAGATCAGCTAATGAAATCTAAAGCTTTAATGTCAAACAAAATTATGGCAGTTCATGGCCTAAAGATAATGAGGTCCCTAAGACCACAGTAGTCTGTACAGCTAAAAAGTTCACCTGCTACTTTGGTCCATGTTAATAGCTACTGCAGTTAGTGTATTACATTCTCCATGAACTCCCCACCATACAGAATGTTTTAATACTTGATTTATCAACAGGTAGGGACCCCACAAGGCAGTTACCAAATCATTGGATTCATTTGTATACAGCTACAGGAAAATATCTGCCGAAACTCTATCAAAGCCATTATCAGAAAGACATAAATACTTGATACTGTGTTTGGGAATAAGGGGTTTCCATAGGAAAAAAATGTCTGCCAATATTTTCAGTGCTCTTTCCACCAAAATAGGATGTAACTTGGGTTGTTAAAGGTGAAAGGTTACACTCCTCCAGTATTTTTCAACTTCCATTATGTTAAGATTTAGTACATAAGAGTTATTACCTGTGTGAGTTGCTGAGTGACACCATAGCAAGTGGGATTGAACAAAAGTGAAGCATAAACTATAAACCCTCGGGCTGGTTAATGTGGATGTTGATTCTCTTACTTGCTATGGAGGATCTTAATGTATCTTGCAATAAATTATCTTTATATACAGTATTGTGTTTTAATTCCTTCGTATTTCTTCATAGCAAAACTTTACACAGCGAGATGTATGTCCTCAGTCAAGGCTCATTCACCACAGCTGAGCATCCCCTTCCCTAAATGGTCCTTCAGAAAATTTGTGAAGATCTATGGGCACGGTCTGCCATTCTTCCCTCATTCTTAACCACTACTGATTGCCTTCTGCACATACCCTATCAGCCCACTAATTTACATGCAGACTGACAAACTGAGTTACCTACACCTGCAGTCTAGAAATTGCCTAATAAAATATAATGACTTACTGTATTGGCACATATCATACCTACCCTCTAAGTTTCATGAAAATAGGTGAATAAATTTCTGATATACAGTACCTAATTTCCAGCCAGACTGACAGACAAACAGAGGCAAAGAATAATGTAATTATACCCATGATTTAATAACTGTACAGTGCAAATCTTGTTTCCAGCTTAAAGGATAACTCAACTTTACAGATATATTGAACACTTCGCACATGGAGCAATATGTCTTGCAGGCAATGATGTAAACACAAGTGGCTGTCACTAGTTGCTTGTGCTTGTACAGATGTGGCTGATCAGAAATCAAGCCACTAAGAATACTGCCTTGTTCGTTTAAAACAGCCTCTTCATCTGGTATCCAATCTGGGATATCAGTTCCAGTATTTTCTCTTAATGCCTCTACTAGTGCTTGGGCAACAATGATGCTGACCTGTTTAGGTTCTTTGTACAAGTTCATGGTATGTGACTGGAAGAGGTATGACTTAGTAGAGGTCATCAGCAATCTGTTTAACATAGTTGAATCCTCTCCTAACTGTCCTGAGCATATCTTCCACAGCACTTTCATAGTTGACCAATCTCTTGAACTTACACATTTTCTGGCGATGCCATGAACAATATCTCTCATGGCTATATTTGGATGGAAGGCAATAACTGATTCATGGGTTATATCTTGCTCATCAGTAGACAGAAATGAGTAAACAATGAAACTAGCTGAGTTCCTTATATCTGAGTCTTCATCTTGCAACAGTTGGAAGCATGACACAATGAGCTGTTCCTTACAATTTGCTTCAATATGGTAACTGTTTACCAGCGAGTTTATGCAAATTTTGAGTGCAGTTGTGGCAGCCAATCTATATTCTTCAGTAGAAGTTGAGGCAGAATATACTTTGACCCTCTCAACGAAAGCCAGGATAAGTTCATGCTTAACTCCTTCCTCCCACTCACTGTTACACAATTTTTTCAACAAATGAGCAACAGTTATAAGTGCTAGTGATGTTGCTTTAAGTCCTTGATTTCCCTGTAATATTAGCAAGAGATTTTTCAAGCATTTACTGGATGGACTTTCTCTGATCTCTATTTTCATTAACACAACATTTAGAAGTTGTAAGACTGCTAAGACAATTTTGTGTGTCATGGATTCCTCTCCTAACTTTTCCCATATCAATACCTCCATTTTCAAAAGCCAGGATGAGTTGCCTTCTACACTACAATTACTTAAGTAGTCTACAGAGTTGTCAATAAAATCATAATCCAACAACAAATCTGTCATTAATATCATTTCAATAGTGTCTTCAGGGTAACTTTCCATTCTGAGTTTCAGAAGTGTATGCACATACTGAGCAGCTCCAGGCACTGGTAGGTCTGGGGGGATATGGTCAGTGTTGAACTGTATGTGCATCAGCTTCATGATATTTAGAGTCAGGTTGGCATTAATGTAGCACTTGATGTTGGATTCACAGAGCCAACGGAGAGATGAAACTAAGTTCTCCTTAAGTTCTTTGTCTCGAGTTAACTCGGGATAAGTCTCAAGGAAGTTGGTAAGCATCAGCAAATTACCATGAAACCAGTTAGCTGAACCTGACTCAGGATGTGCCAATAAATGGGTTAAATTAATGATGTACTGCCTTGCTTCATTTGTAGAAGTGAGAGTAACAACAGCCAGTGCTGCCAACCTACGTACTGTGTGGACGGGTGATGCCAGAAATCTTACTGTCATGTCAAGTAACTTGTCAAGTGTTTTAGTCAGGTGGCTGCTGTGCTGAATCTTTGTGCCGGGAGAAAGTCGAGCAACCAAGCTGAGAGCTGGAACTAAACTGGAGGACAATTTGATTGAAGCCATTTCATCTATGTGCCTACTTTCAGATTGTGAGCTACGTTTACTCTGCTGTTCAATGCTGGACACATCCTGGACATTTTGGTTTTCCAGATTTTTTCTCTTAGTGTTTTTATTAACAATACAAGTATCACATCCCTTGCTACCAACATTTCCAACACTACCACAAACTGATGTAATAAACTTACCTTCTCCATCACATGCACTCCCATGACATTCACATGTTTCTTCTGGATCATTATCCATTTTGTCCCTTCTCTCTCTTTCACTACCTTTAATTTCTCCACTTCTCTTCCCTTCACCAATCACTTTATCAGAATTCTCCAACATGTTCAGTAGAAAGTTTGAGAGATCTTGGTGCCTGGCAATGAATTCTGGAGCAGTAAGACTGTTAAAAGTTGAAGAGTCATCCCGGACTTTCTTTTGGCCAACCATTCTTGGCACTACAGCTCCATACAGCTGAAGTGCTGCATTCCTGTAGAGTGGTACATTACTGCTTGAGAAAACTAAAAGATAAAACTATTAAAGCTAATAAATAATTCTTACAAGCTTAGCATCATGGTTTAGTTTAAATTAGCTATGATTTAAACATCAGAAATAAACAACAAAGCATATCAAAATAATCTGTACGTACAGTTAAAGAATATGAAATAAAGTTCTCACATCAAAATTAAGAAAATTATTATCATTGCATATGTTCATTACTGTATTTTTTTATTCTTATCTGTAAAGATTTTATTGAAACAAGATTTTCTCTTCAGTAAAATTTGTTGTCTCATAATATGGTGTGTCGAGGATGGAAGAGAGAAGCAAATTACTGAATAGTGGCCATAAGAGGTTAGAGTGATGGTGATGGCAATGAGATTTGTATGGACAGTATCTGTAAGGGAGACACATTGGACCAAGACCCTCATAATAAAGAAGAAAACATCGAAGAGGCGACAGAAGGAAACATGCACGAACTAAAGAAGGAGGACGAAAATAGTGAAGACTTGGGACACAACTAAATAAACAGCAAAAATAAAAGAACATTCTATATAGAGCAACAGACACAAGCATCAGGGAAAAAGTAAAAAAAGATAAAGAAATTTCATAAGTAGAAAAAAATTTAAAAACATGGATGACTCTGCCAGAATATTATGTAGGAAAGCATCCCCCAAATTGTGACATCTCACTGGCAAAAACCATAGTTTCCTTTACCATTTATTACCACACTTCAAAAACTTTGGGAAGAAATAACATTATACCAGTTCATGTAGACTTCTCTCCCAATTCATCTAACTAACCTGAGAGCCCAAGAATGACTGGTGAAGGCTGAGAGGCAGGTAGCAGTGATGGCAGGGAGGTATTGAGCCATGTGAGGGGCTAAGGGAGCATGAAGCACCAAGGACTGAAGCAGGTGTAGTGACAACACAGGTGCAGCATCTACAGTGGTGTTTACATCAACCTGCAAGAACAAGTTTAAAGGATGGCTGGCCGAGATTAAAATAATGGGTGAACAATAGAGATAATCACAAGGACTATTATACAGCATTTGGAAATTACATACTTAAAAATGCAGGTATTATAATACTGTAGTAGTGACCAGGATTTGATATTTTTAGCATGGGAACATAATTATATCACATTGTGGTTAAGAATGTGTCAGTTCAGCCTGGTGATATAAATATTACTTATTACATGAACACTGTGGGGGTCGAGTTGTATTAACGATTTTTGTTAATTTCAAACATTTGTAATAGTCTACAATAAGTTTACAGTTGTGAAACTGGAAATCTGCAAAAATAAACAGATTGGGCAATGCCAAAGTACTTTAATCTGCCTTTACCGAGAACAGTACAATAACTGATTCCAACAACATATACTGCAGGCATAAAACTGTGTTCACTGTTTCAGGGATGAGTACTTAAGATTTATTGCTGTTGACTGGCATTTTCATTCCTGACATACTTTGTCCACACAGATCAACATTCACCTCTTTCTTAGCAATGGAGAGAAGTGAGCAAATAGTGTTGGAGAGAAGAGACTGTGTAGAGCGTGGGGCCGCTCCACATGCTGCCTGTACCATCATGGCTGCCCCAGCCCCACGGCGTGTAATGGAGGTGCCCTGTCCCTCTCTTAGTCCCACAAGTAGTTCCTCAACCTGTTGTAATAACACAGTGAAGGGAAATGACAGTTAGAAATGAAACCTTATCAAAGACAATACTATAGTGATCCATGGTGACTTTCCTCAGCTCCAAGCATATACTGGTACTAAAAGCTTATTAAGGTTGGGCATCTTTTCTTATCCATGGATCATTTCTTCAGGTACATACAGTTATTCACATTACAGCAAGTGATGTCTCGAACTCTGAAGTACAGTGTACTATTATTATCATAATCATCCTAATGATCCATTTCCCTTTTCTCAAGGTCTGAGGGTGGTCTAAATTCAGCTACAGAGAATGAAAATCAGAAGACAGGGAAAGGGACAGACTACCCAGTGAAATAGGCCACACTCACAATCACTCCCCGTTCAAGCCCATGAAATTTTCATCTCCCCCTACAAGCACAGTACTTGGTACTTGCATTCATGCCAAAGTCCCATCATCTAGCTTTGATGAAAAAAGTAATTTCATGAGTTGTGAAGTTAAAACCAGGTTGCCAGCTCTCATACACTCCTCCTAGTAAATCTCTTCCACTCTAGTCTATCATTCACAAGTTATTATGCTTCACTCATATCTAAACCTATTACTGTACAGTACAATTGTAAATAAAGAATAAGTTGGGGGTAACATGCTTAGATTTATTAACACAGCACTGTTGATCATTTGGGTCCTTTACACCACTTCAAGTATCAAATGCATACTTTTTGGATTAATATCAAAGTCTGTGGGGGTGGGTGATAACTTTAGAATATTCAATACTTCATCACCTGGTCAAACACCATTTGGCCAAACTCTATCTGGGCAGTCAGTAATGCACGACAGATCTGTGAGTAAGCCGTTCTGGCAGCCTCCATGGCTCCCTTATGTCGAGTGGATGTCAGAGTCCGGACCACAACTCCTCTTGTCATTCTTCTGGCAGTATCAACACTAAGGAACTCAATTAGTCTCGTCATACACCATCCTGACACAACACAACATGCCTGCAACACAGTAAGACATACAGTATATATACATACAGTATAAAAATACTGCCATCCTTACAATGGGAGCCTTAAATTACTAATTAAACAGATATTCTAAATGAGCAAAGGTGCTGAGGTAATACTCCTCACAGAATGAACACATTCTTCTTCAACTATTATGCTAATAATCCCACCTGAGGATGTAAAATGCAGGACAAATACATAAATTACATTCTCACCTTCAATGTCTGCCAGCAACATGCCAGAACTAGTACATGGTCAGCTGAGAGAGCATTGTCTAATGTGTTTCCGTTCTCTACATCATCCTCGTCTTCTTCGCTGATATCAACCTGACAGCACTCAAGTTCTGTGTTGTCACCATCAACATCACATCTACCACATTCTTTGATGATTTTATCCACAGACTGACCCATCTCAGCAAAAGATGGAGCAATAGCTGAAAAAGATTTAACAGATGAAATAAACTTCTCGAGTATTTAAATTTGATCAGCATCAGCCAGAATAAGGGAATTATAGTACCGTATATTATGATACGGCAGAAGTTAATTTACAGAAGTTTAACCTCTTGGGTCAGATGTTTCCCAACTGCCAGTAAAACTATTAATTAATATTCTAAGTAAAATGATAAAAATATACCATGATGGTATCTCTCTTTTGATCCACATCTAAGACCTGTGCAGTACAGTCAAAAAGACAATAACACCTAACAGACCATTGGCTAAAAATATACGGTTCATATTCTCTTGATAATGAATTGAGAGACAAAATGCAAAAACTGACATCTCACCTGATCCATTTGGTGACGCACAGGCTAATTTAGACAGCATAAATTCAGCTATTTCAATCATCAAGTTTGTAAGCCTTACTAAAAAGCTCTGAATGGTGTTTATGTCCATCTTCCACATGCTTGGGTTCTCAGTCAAACATCGTCCAAGTGCCTGGAAAGTTGAATAAAGATGCATGTCTTTGTATCTTGTCTCAGTATTTGTTCAGTCCTATTTTCTACAGTTCACTGCAGGATATAGCAAAACAAGTTGTACTGAAATGTTTACTTTGGGTAGGGGTTATATCAAGTACTGGAACTATCTTTATGTTAGAGTGGATATGTATATGAGAATGTGAAGAATGTCTGACCAACAGAATTCAATTCAGATACCATGATAGAGTGTTAACATGAAAGGTTTGTGCAGTAACAAGTCTCATATTCAGGCCAGTATAATGGGAGATGAGACTGTTACAAGTGCACCAACCCAATGCAATATTATTTACACATACCAAAAGTGAGCCGTGAATGGGTGCAGCCCTTGCACTCAGTAGGAGGTTATCCTTTGCTCTGCTGAACTGCTCCTCTACTTGATTAAGCATGAAGTACACCAAACTCTGGTTACCACACCTCTCCTCTGTTTTCTGAAGTCCCAAAATGTACATAAATTTATGAATAACATTCCATCATAATGCAGATAGGCACCTCTTAACAGTTATAATACTTTACTGTTTAGCCTTACTTGATGGAGTGTCCCTGATGGAAAGGGTAAATGACTCCAAAATGTTTAGTTAAGATTTAAATACTTAAGAACATAATATGACAGAGCTGAAAACTAAATGCAAAGTTAAATAAGTCTTGGTCACTTTACTTTCTACCATTGATGAACATCCTTGCAAACAATAAACTCTTTCAATTCCCTTATGTCCAATATTCATGAATATATTGTACCAGAAATTGGAGAGTGAATCACAATTATTCTGCATGGAAATAAGAATCAAGATGGAATAGTTTTGTATTATTATCTACGTATCTTTTAGAATAAATCACAAAATCCACAGGTAAAACTTACCTCAAACAGTGTAGAAATGTTGTAACTCTTACTATGGCATATGTAGGCTGCCACCACCAACACACTCGCTCCACTTTCAACATCACTGGCTTTGGGGGAACTTATCAGTGCCAGGCCAAGTCTACACCATTCACCCAACTCTTCTATTCTCAAATCTCCATGGGTACATCCAAGGACCTTTAGTATATTTTCAGCTTCTTCTCTTACATCACTCATATCATCCAAGCAAGAGCAGAAAAGTGCCTCAGTAGTCCAAGGCAATGCTAGGTCAATCACTGGTTCCTTGTCTTCATTATCAGAAAACTTTAAGGATAACGACAAAGCATGGGTAAAGTCACATAATGGTTTGTATCTTGATGTGACAACATACTTGGAGTTCTTATCTTTGGCATAGACAACCAAAAGTGTTTCTTTATACAGTTGCAGAGCAAGGATCCTCCTTTGATAGTTTCCATCTGGAAAAAGGTTTCTGTGGAAGTATTTGATCAGCCATAAAAGCATACTCACATTCACTTCCAATATGGAAGATTCTTCAAGAGCTTCAACAGGATCTTTAACTAATTTCCCCAAAGAATTCACAACATGCATCTTTTTCAGTTCTGCAGCAGAAGAATCACAAATTCGGACAATTAGAGCTTTATAGCATTTTAGGATTCCCTGCCTAAATGGCGCAGAGTCAATATTTGCATTTGATTCAAAGAATGATCTCAGACAATTAGCTTCCTGGGAGGAGAGGGGGTGTGATGCTTTCCTTGTGAGGCAAAGGAAGGCCAGGGCTTCCCCACGCACATTTTCATCAACATGCTTCAAAGCTGCACAAACAGTTGGTATCAAAGTGGGTGAAGTAAAGGCTTTACTGCCACAGGTATTATCACTGCTTGCCTCATTACAATATATTACTCCAGGCCAGTGTTGTCTTTCATCACCAGTGTCACTCTTTAATGAAGTACAGTTTCTATCCAATGAGTCCTTGTGCTCTGTTTCTCTATTTTCATTTTCCAAGACCTCATCCACATCAACGAGTCCATTTGATCTTACTACCCTGAGAATGGCCATCTTTGCCACCCAGCCTCCTGTGGTATTCTTGCAGCCTGAGAGGAATTCCTTGAAGGCACTGGGGTACTGACGAAGGGTTGGGGGCAGCCACAGGGATAATGCATATTGACGAGTCAGTCTGAAGTTTGTAGAGAATTGTAACCAGAATGTAATATACTCTAAACAATGACTGTTTTAATTTATAAGACAAAAGAAATTATTATAAATATTTTTAAAATTTGTCACTTCTTCTGTTTGAAACTAAATTATACAATTCTTAATACTAAAAAAAAAAAAAAAAAAAAAAAAAAAAAAAATCCATTATTATATACCAGTATCAGAATACTGTACTGGCTGAGCAGCGTGGAACAGTACACGAGGGGAAAAACTGTTAGTGGAAGGGGATGGTTGACTGAGTAAAGAGGGAGTGCTGTATTGGGGAGATCTGGAGTAATTTCTGCTGTGGTCTTCCCCTTGGGGGTAGTTCCCAGAGAGAGTGAAGTTTCAGAGCTGTAGATAGAGTCCCAGTGGTTCTCAACCTTTTTCAGTCCATTCCCCCCTTCATGAATTCTCAACATTCATGTGGCTCCCCTGCATATTTTCCCAAATCCCACCCGGCCAAAAAAAAAAAAAAAAAAAGTTTAAATAAAATAAAAACAAAATGTTGATGAAGAGAACACTTGCTTTATTTAAGTCTTCTGCCAGGACAGTGATGCAAGTTTTTTTTTTTTTTTTTTATCCATGGCAAGAATTGTATAATTTGTGACAGCCTGCCATTCCCCCCCTAAATTCTTGCCATGGACCCCTTGGGGTCCATGGCACCCAGGTTGAGAACCACTGAGATAGACAGATAATTTGATTTTATTACCAGAATAATCGTATTACTTAGTTCCATACCTATCTTTACTCTGGATGGAAGCAAGTAGTGGTGTGAGGAAGTGATCTGACCATTGGGTTAATGTAAGGTGAGCCAGGAACACCTTGTACACACTGGTACCAGCTGGGGCCAAGTGGTTCACACCAAGAGACAACACTAAGTCAGATGGCAGACATGGGTGTTGGGCCAATGTCTGGGGGTGAAATATTTAAGATAAGATTACTGGGTAGTTCAAAAATTTATACTGAAGTATATGAAACTTGTAGAAAGTACTTAAGTGCACATAGATAATGAATTCTCTTAAGACCATCCATGTAAGGTATAAATTATTTTTTGTGTTATGATAACTTTTCTAAATCACATTCAGAAAATTTGAAGTTTGTTCACAGACCTCCTTGGTCCCAAAATGTGTGATGGCTAGAGCAAGAGGAGGGTAGGTGGTCTTTGAGGCCCAGGCATCAGAAGATACTAGTGCCTGGAGCATGGTTGAGGCCAGGTGCTGGGACGAGTTAGGCTTTCCATCCTCATGAAGACTCAGCAGCTCAGTCATGCAGGAGTATACCAAGTCACTGACACCTGTCAAGTGGGAATGTGAAACAGCTTCACCAAAGATATTAAAGAATCATGCACATGGTTTAAGGTGCTCAGTCTCATTGTTTCTTACAAGATGGCAGGTAACAAAAAACTCAACACAATTTACCAAGAGGATAGCTTGACACAATAATTGTAGTAAGATACTGTAGTTTCCCACAGATAAACAAAATAAAAAATCTTATATACTGCACTGAATGTACTTCCACAAGAGTTCATAAAACCCTGGTTAGTTACACATGGGTCTGTCAAACCAGGCCAATCAAACTTCTACAAACTTCCACATAATCAATTGGGACAATTCATGCATTTTGAATGACTTTTCAACATTTTACAAACAGACTGCTGCGACACTAGTTTGAGTTTTAGGATATGCTAGTGATAAGTGCTTCCATACAACCATAAACTTTTGAGACGTGTTGTAGAGGCAAAATACATACCTTTGGCAGGATTCTCCCAATTTGAGTTAAGGAGGTGAAACACAGAGTTCTGATTCTCTGACATAAAGGTGAAGATTGCCTCTTGTGATGGATGTAGTGGATAAGTGGAAGTAGTCAAAGAATGGAGCTCTTCTTCATTATTATCAAGCAATTTCTTGAACCTGTTTCCTAATTTTCTTATATTTTTAAGCCACATGTGTAAGATCTGTAAAGAAAAAATAGTGTTATACATACACAAGGATATAATGTCAGTATCATAAGTTATCATCATAATTTCTTCCTCAGCACATATACAGTATAATATTATACTATTTGCCCACTAAATTTCATGAAAATTGGTTAATATTTTTTTTGAGATATTCAGTTTACAAACAAAAACCTCTTCAACTACTGTAGGCTTATCTTGGTAGAAGTAATTAAACAGTGGTCTTTTTACTTTTACTATGATTCTTTAGGTTTCTTTAAAACTAGACAAACTAGTGGAACACAAAGTAAAGTTTTGAGTAAAGAAGCTCAAATTGCATGATTCTAAGTTCATGTAAATCCTCAAGAGTTAAGCAGATATAAGAAAGGCATAAAATTGTTCATCAAATCAAAATACAGAATAAATAATAACATTGTTTCACAATATCAAAATAGAAATTTTCTGAGGGAAAGAGTCATCAATAATATCTTCCCTTTACTCACCTGGAATGCCTGGAAACAGTAGCTTTTGGCACCCTCACACAACTTTCTGAGTAAGGGATAAATCTCATAAAGAAACACTCTAGTATTTCTTTCCTGGATTTCTACCAGAGTCTCATTTTCTGCCGTCTTCACAATTTGTCCTTTACAGCCATCCAGAAATGTCTCTTCACTACCTAGGTCATCTAATCTGTCATACTGTGATGTATTGCTCTCCTCTTTATCAAAATACATCCACTCCAAGCCAGAGTTAAAAAGTCCATGAAAGAGCAAGGCTACCTGATATGATGGTTCAATGCTACTGCACCTCAAATCTGAATAATTTTCAGTTAGGCAGTGAAATTTCTGATACTCTAAGCAGCATTTTGCCAATTTTTGTTTTGTATCTAAATGTTCTGATCCTTGAGATGAATACAACTTATTTGATAAAACTAAGACATGCAAAAATTCTGTTCTTGAATCTCGTATTTTTAGCCGATGTGTCAAGAGAACAAGTGCTGTGGCAGTAATTAGACCACAATCAGATGGTAACATGTCACTGGTGAGTGCTGCTAGCAGTTCACTGTGCAACTGGCGTAATACACTTTCCTGAGAAGTGCTACCATATTGCTGTGTTTGAGGAAAGATGTTTTGTAGGATGCCATATAAAACCTGCAAAATAAAACATTGTCTTACTATGTATTATTACCATAATTATTATGGTACCCTACTATTATTCCCACTTCATATTGTAATGAACCTACAAAAGTGACTTATATAAGCAGAATGCATGCCCAGCTTTGTGAGCCACTAATCTTTCTTCCTGGAGAGTACGGATATATTGATGATCATTTTCACTTCTAGTATAGCCTATGCAAGCTTATGCAAGAAGGCAACCCTTTTCAGGACTAATAATTCCTATACTGTATTCAAATATGGAGAACTCACAGACAGATATCACATATACATTAACACAAAAGAATAGAAGTAAACACTCAATATAATGAACCATTTGGGTGAAGGGTCAGTCATTATAGCAAAAAGTTTGTTGGAGCTGGATTAGCCTATACCATTTCTCAGTCCCATTTTCACATCCATGCTCACACTTCTACCCTTCATGATTCTCCCCAATGATCTTATGACCTATTTACTCCACACATATGCTCTCTCTGATCTTTCTCAAACAGAAACTGGCAAAATAATAACTTGGATGGCTTACCTTGACAGCGACATGGAATGGTGACTGAGTACGATGTGCAACAAAGATGTGTTGTCTGAGCTGAGCCATACATGTCAGTAAAATGTCATCCAACAACTGATCAAGGCTTTCATATAATTCTCGACATCCATCACAAATCCGTTGTACTGAGGATAGAAAATGTCAGGAGATATAATAAATTCTATGTGGAGTTCCCAAATTAAAAGTCGCCAGTGGTATTAATAAATTCTTTGAAAAACCATAAAGACCACACTTATACCAGTATTGTCCTATACCAAACTTTAATTAAACAGTTTGTCTTCTATACATAACAAAGATGATAGAAAGTTAAGATATATATACAGTACTCCAGAGCAAAACGTACCCTGTGCAATACTGATTTTGAGAAACTTCAGTACCGTAATATATAAAGTTCAGTTATTATAATTAGTAGTTATATTACACAAAAATAAAGCTTATATCACACTATGCTTTTGAATGTTTGCATGTTTGCAGTAGCAGTACATGATAATATTAGTCAACAACACTGAACCTGTAGTCAGAGCAGGGATGGGGTCAGTTGTCAGAAAGCCTCTGAGTTTTTCCTTCACCTCAGTTATCAGTGACTGCTTTGTAGTGGGTGGAAGCTGGCAAATCTCCTGCAATATAATATAACACCCGCCAAGTTCACAACATCATACCTGGTCTCCTTCAATATTCTACACATCAAGCTCAAAACTTCTATGTACAGTTGGCAGCAAATGTCCTTTCGCCTCCCTCAGCACACATAATCGAACAAACAGATTAACCATACGGAATTACAATATCCAGGGGGTAACTTCTCTGGTATTTCAGTTTACCAGCCTGTGAAGCTTATATTTCCATACAGTACTTACTTTATATGATTTGGCAGATTTGGCAACAGGACTTTTGTCGCTATCTGTATAGTATAAGGTAATGTAAGTTTACTGTACCAAAATAATATTATAGAGATCTCCTTAAATACTTCATCATTATCCAAAGTCTTTACCATTATTTCGGTGTCTCTGATAATATACTAAAATCAAGTTATTCACTACTACGGTACTTAGCACCTTGATCCTAACTCCAGCCAAAAAATAAAGTATCTAAGAGTATTATTGTATCAAATAGTAGTAACCATACATGACACCTACCTTATTTAGCTTATGTACAGTCTTCTGATCAACTGACTTTGTAAACAAGTGGTTGATTATATGCCTTACAGGTTCCATTCTGGCTGATAAAGTTGTAACACTTCACACCTTACTTTCACACATTAAAATCTGTTATGCCATTTCTCAAGATATTTAACTCTTGACACTGTTTTGAAGACAGCATCTGTAATGAAAAAAAATGGGTAAATGTTAAAATTACCCGCAGCAGTGGAAAAGTAAATATTTTCCTAATATTTTTGGATAATCCATTATTCCCTGTGGATATAAATGCCTTTTGACCATGTTTGACCTCTATGCAAAAGGCTGGATGCCCCACCCAAAGAGGGCTTAAAGGTTGAGGGCAAAAATAAAAATAATAATGATAGTTAATACTCATGTTCTAGAATTAGCCTGACTTGACCTAACCTAATTTAATCTGCTCTAGGGTTAGATCACCACTACCTAGATCAGGGATCAGAAACCCTGGTAGGTTAAAGGGATGAAAGTGGCACACCAACTCTTCTGACCAGACAGTCTGGGGAACTACAACAACAACTAAATACTATTAATATTATTAATATTATATAGTATTTGATTATTTATTATCATTCCTATGTAATCATGTATAGGCCTACAGCCACAATCAAGTAACCACCAACACTTTCCTTCCATCATGCAAATAAATCAGTATCATATCAAAATATAATAATACAACACCTTATGTTAACTCAACTCCCAGAAATATTATTATCATGAGGTGCTTCAAAATAATATTAAAGAGATGTTCTTTATTACCAAGATATTTACTACAATGGATGGAAGATGTCGGTGGTTATTTGACTGTGACTGTACAATACCTTAAATATATATGTGATAAAATATGGTATATATTGTATCATATCAGTAAACACAAAAATTAGTAAGCTGGTGGTCAAATATATCCTATAAAAACTATTCAATATTTTGCACATGTGCATTTGTGATAAAATACCATCGATTGTCTTAACACCCCCTGTTTATGACTAACTTTATGACAAATTATGTACAGTCAGCGGCAAAAGTCATGTAGCCTCACTCAGCACGTCTTTAAAGATGACATAAAGGTTAATCATTGAATAAACAGATTCGTCATATAGAAATACGATATCCAGGGAGTAAATTAATAATATTTCTTTGTTTTCTTCAGTTTATGAGCCTGTGAAGCTTTAATTTCCATACTTACTTCACTTATAAGAGGTAATTAGTGTTATAACGTATTTGCTAAGCAAATGGTATATAGAAACGTTGTTTGTAATACTGAAATATAAACACTGGTAATAGTAAAAATTTTAAAATCGCGTTGTGGCAACTTGTAAAAATATTCCTATTGCCATATTATAGCAGTGTTGCCCCATCTGGTTAATTTCCAGTAGTTTGCCCCGGTCAGGTCATGGTATCTTACCACAGTTAGGTCCTGGTAGTTTGCCCAGGTTAGGTCCCGGTAGTCTGTTGCAGTCTAGGTTAGGTTAGGACAGGCTAATTCTAAAATATGCCGTATCTTGGAAATGGGGCATTGCCAAGGAAAATAGTCTTATAATGGTATAAATTTGTGGATAAAGAGGGTAGAAACATTGTAATGTAGAACAGCAATATACTGGATAATTACCGACATATCTTGTACACAATCCTCGCCTTTATTGGTAGCCAATGTACTGTAAGTCAATGAGTGCTGGAGTTATCCTCTCACGAGATGGAAGACCATTAATTAATCTTGCAGCTCTGTTCATTATAATTTGCAATTTTCTTAACCGATAGTCTGGCAAACCATATATAGAAAAGTTGTTTGTATTAGTGAAATATAAACACTGGCAATAGTAAATTTTTTGAAATCCAGTTGTGGCAACTTGTAAAAATATTCCAAATATAATTAGACACAGAGAAGTTAGTAATCTCCGAAGAGAACCCCAAAACTGGCTTACACATACATACTGACACTGGATAACACACTGTTTTATGTTTTAATGTACTATGTAGTTCGTTTTCTTATTTGCTGTCGCCTTCCGTTTGTTTACATCAGTGATCAGTCATGGCATCCACGCCATCAACGGGGCCATAAATAATGTATCCTTCTTGTTATTTAAACTCTCTAATTATTATATTTATCTAATATGTGTTTTCTTGAATGGAGAGAACATTAAACAAGGAAAACAGCATTTTCAAGCACTGCCTTTTCAGATAAGATAACCAATTAAACCAAATCAAACTACTTCCGAAGTCGAACATGGTCATCCAGAAGGAACCATGCTACTGCTACCTGTTGCTTAGCAACCAACATGAAGCTGGTTAAACAAAAAACTGACAAATGCCCAAGAACAGCTGAATGTTGACAGAACTTCGGCCGATTTCGAGAGCGACGCGAGTCTTCTAAATTTTCAGACAATTTTCTTGCCCCTGATTTTGGAAAGCTTTTTGGCCTGGGGTCGGATACTCAAACGTGTTCTAACATAGGGCAGCCACGCCGTCCTATCTGACTTAGGGAGTCCTAAGATAGGAACAAGTTAGGACATCCTATTTCATGCCCTAAGTTGGTATACTCAAAGTTTTTTAGGGCGTCCTATACTGTTACTAAGTAGTTGGGGAGTCCTAAATCTTCCCGGGTGCCCTATGTCGTTCAGCCAATCAGGGTGGCGTCTTTCGTTGTATCAATATAATATTTTAGCACACTATCTTTCACACCCGGACCTAATTTATGGCTGACATACCATATTACTATATGTGTTATGTTAGGAGTTTACTGAGTGATATTAAGCCTAATCCAGTCATCATATCTAAGGCGTTATAGAGAATGGGACGAATGTGGGGTACTCCATGGGGGTACTCGTGTAACCCCTCCACCAACACCACCAACACCCCCCACACCACTCCTTCCTTCCCTACCCCAATATCACATTATCCCCCTCCCCGTTTCACTCTTCACCCCTCTATATATACACCATCCCCCTTCCATCTTTGATTTTTTTTTTCTTATTTTAATTACGTACATGAATAATAGTTACATATGACAGTATGTATATACGTATCGTTCATTAGTAATATTGTTTAATACAGTTACTGTTATGTGTGGACATGAAAACCAGAGTGGGTCAAACGACCATTAAAGCAATAGCTAATCCCGTTGTTAATGGCCGTATAGCCGGATAATAACCCACGTGTCTAAGGCCACCAGAAGGATGAAATCAATTTTGGTTTTGGCCAACCAAATAAAATCATTCATGGTTGCTTCATGTGTTCTTTACCTTTTTAAATAAGCAATTTATGCCTTAATTGAATATCCACAGTCTCCCGTATCCCCTCCCCCTCTCTGAGATATGAGGTACACGAGTGATGAGGGAGGCGAGGAGCTAGGGGGAGAAGAGGAGGGATAACGAGGGCGAGAAGGGAAAGAAGTAGTTGTGTGGTTAGCAATGGTTTGGGGGTGGAGGGGCACACTTTCCTTGGAATGCGTCAATATGACTGGTCAGCTTTGTGTTATTTTTCACTAGTAAACTCCTAACATAACACATGTAGTAATATGGTATGTCAGCCATAAATTAGGTCCGGATGTTAAAGGTAGTGTGCTGAAATATTATACTTATACAACGATTCATTTAGGAGATATTTGCGAAAAACAGCGTCTGTCCGGCGCTGAAACGAATAGTAAAATAAATGAAATGTGCTAGACATAACCACTACCCTCTGCTTGTATACATATTATATAGAGGTATACTACCAAATTTAACCAAATGGCTGCCGAGCACACCGTGACGTCACATGAAAACTCCTTATTGTCTCTTCCAGTGTAAAAATATTAAATAATTGAAATGCTTAACACTTTCCCCAGATTTGCACCTGTGTGTATGATAATGTATAGATTATGTGTGTGTGTGTGTGTGTGTGTGTGTAATTCATTTATTTTTAGCCGTTTGTGTGTCTGCACACTGAGTGTGTAACCTACGCACATACCATTAAAAGTAAGTTGCTTATATGTATGTAATTTTTATATCGGTTTCATTTGTAGTTTAATTTATTTTCAGTAATTAACATGAATTGAACTATTAGTCATGATCACACTCGATGTCATTAATTATTTTAGTCTTTGGCTGCACTAAAACATTGATAATATGATGAATAATATACTGGCAAATTATGTGTGGCCACTTTTCAGTGAACGGTGGATGTCATTGTTTGGTGGCGAGGACTAAAACGACACGTGTATCTATGGATTGGATGACTCTACTATGAAACTATGACAGTGTGGTTGGGGAACATCCAAACAAACTATGGTAATAATGGAACTACCTGACAGATTTAGTACGTGGATATGGAGACTGAGTTTGTTGTTGGACATAAGTAAAACTGACAAATGTGGTTGGTTCGGGAGGATCATAACGAACCCAAAGACAAGTGTGGTTGGTTGGGGAGGATCATAACGAACCCAAAGACAAGTGTGGTTGGTTGGGGAGGATCATAACGAACCCAAAGACAAGTGTGGTTGGTTGGGAAGGATCATAAGCCACTGTGGAACTAGCCCTATAATACGCGTGACAATTTAAACTGCCGGCTCAAGTTTCCTGATAATTACCAAAACAAACAATGAATCGTATGCCAGAAATTATTATATCCATGGTATTGACGATGGTGTGGTAATAGTACGATGATGACTATATAGGTAAACAACAGCTACAGTCATCCATCGTACCAATACCATACCGTCGTAAATACCATGAAGTAATGTTCTTGATTACGGTCCACTAAATCGAAGCGCATAAAAAAAAAAAAAAAGAGAAAGCGTACATAATTTGACCAATCCCAGGCCACCATAATCTGTAAGGACCCTTCCTTGTGGTGTTGTGGTAAATTCAGGTAAAATTTAATGTCAGTTGCCCTGTAACCTTTGCGTGGAGAGGGTCATATCGCTCGTTCGTGATTTTATTTAAAGAAACTGTGCTGTTATTACAACTATTTATATATAACGTTATTGTACTCTATACCAACATACAGTGCGTGTGCTCAATATACTCCAAATGATAAATACGGTAAATATTGAAAGAATTACTGTTATTGCGTACGGTTTTTCTACCTTCATTACCCACTTCTTTAGACCATTCTAAGACTATTTTCTACCTTCATTACCCACTTATTTAGACCATTCTAAGACTATTTTCTACCTTCATTACCCACTTATTTAGACCATTCTAAGACTATTTTCTACCTTCATTACCCCTTATTTAGACCATTCTAAGACTATTTTCTACCTTCATTACCCACTTATTTAGACCATTCTAAGACTATTTTCTACCTTCATTACCCACTTCTTTAGACCATTCTAAGACTATTTTCTACCTTCATTACCCACTTATTTATACCATTCTAAGACTATTTTCTACCTTCATTACCCACTTATTTAGACCATTCTAAGACTATTTTCTACCTTCATTACCCACTTATTTAATATTTAGACCATTCTAAGACTATTTTCTACCTTCATTACCCACTTCTTTAGACCATTCTAAGACTCTTTTCGGTATTTATTGAAAGAATTACCGTTTTGCAGCAGTGTTGCCAGATCCGGTTGGGTCCCAGTATTTAGCCCCAGTCATTTATTGTACTTTATCACGATTATTTCCCGGTAGTTTGCCCAGGTTAGGTTCCGGTAGTTTGCCCAGGTTAGGTCCCGGTAGTCTGATGCGGTCTAGGTTAGGTTAGGTCAGGTTAGGTAAGGTCAGGCTAATTTCAAAATGCCCCATTTGAATATGCCCTATCTTGGAAATGGGGCATTTGCGGAGAAAATGCCATAGAAGAAAATAGTCTTAGAATTGTCTATATAAGTGGGTAATGAAGGTAGAAAAACCGTACGCAATAACGGTAATTCATTCAATATTTACCCTATTTTCTTCTATAGCATTTCCTCCGCAAATGCCCCATTCCCATATTCAAATGGGGCATTTTGAAATTTGCCTGACCTTACCTAGACCGCATCAGACTACCGGGACCTACAATACAGGTTAAATGAGCCGAGGAGTAATCTGACAATGGGTTTCAGAGCGTTTGAAAGGTGTGCACCAAGGCTCTTTAATGGATTGCCATTACATGTCCGGAGTAGTGAAAATTGCACGACTTTTAAGAAAAGACTGAAAACACATCTGTTGGCTGAGTGTTGCGATACAGATTTTAGGAGTATTACAAATTATTATAGTGTTACAACATGAATGATATGAGTATTACAAGTGATTATAGTGTTACAACATGAATGATATGAGTATTACAAGTGATTATAGTGTTTAATAATATTGAGAGAGGCCCTGTGGAGTACCATCTGCTGGTGGAGCGGGGCATAGAATATCCAACAACAAGTAACAAGTAACGAGATAACAGCTGCACGGTAAGTACTGAATTACTATCATGTTCCTTTTAGTCAGGGATACCGTAGAATACATCCGGAAGAAGGCCTTTTACCAGCTGGCCTGTGACTCCGGCTCCTCATCTTGACTGTCAATTCGTTGCCAACTCGTTAGAACAGAGCCGACTTAATTGTAGGTTTGATTGTAGTTGTGCTTTATATTGAAATATTTATTTTTGACTTTTCCATTCCTTGTCCAGATTAAACTCAAACTTTCTTACACTTTCTCGATTTATGACATAATCGGAAAGGCTGTTCCATATATTTACAATTCTATAGCTGAATGAATATTTCCTTATGTTTAATCTTGGTCGTACTTTCTTGATCTTCTTACTATTATGTCCCCTTGTTCTAGTTTCCTCTGCTCTCTGAAATATATTGCCGCATACTTTCCTATCATATATTTCATTTATAATATATTGATATATTGACATTTTTATTATTATAATGCTTTAATTATGTCTCCCCTATTTCTTCTGTATGTCAATGAAGGAAGATCTAATTTCTTCAATCTTTCTTCATAATTCAACCCTTGTAAGGAAGGAATCATTCTCGTTGCTCTCCTCTGCACATTTTCAACTGCATTATATTATGTCTTTTTGTTTATATGGGTGCTAAAAGAGGTCTCACCATGGCAGTATACAATGTTTTGAATAGTCTCTAAGTTTATAAATGTCCTTCTTATTAACCCAGACATCCTATTTGACCTATTAATTTTTTCTGCTAAATGTCTTCTGAAATTAAGTTCACAATCTATCAACAATCCTAAATCCTTCTCAGTCTACCTGCTTCATTCCTCCATGCATTTCGTAATTAAAGACCTCTATTTGTAGTTTTCCAATTCTCATCCATATGCATTTTTTTTTCAGGCGTTATTTTTTTTTCAGGCGTTATTTTTTTTTCAGGCGTTATTTTTTTTTCAGGCGTTATTTTTTTTTCAGGCGTTATTTTTTTTTCAGGCGTTATTTTTTTTTCAGGCGTTATTTTTTTTTCAGGCGTTATTCTTTTTTCAGGCGTTATTCTTTTTTCAGGCGTTATTCTTTTTTCAGGCGTTATTTTTTTTTCAGGCGTTATTTTTTTTTCAGGCGTTATTTTTTTTTCAGGCGTTATTTTTTTTTCAGGCGTTATTTTTTTTTCAGGCGTTATTTTTTTTTCAGGCGTTATTTTTTTTTCAGGCGTTATTTTTTTTTCAGGCGTTATTTTTTTTTCAGGCGTTATTTTTTTTTCAGGCGTTATTTTTTTTTCAGGCGTTATTTTTTTTTCAGGAGTTTTTTTTTTTCAGGAGTTTTTTTTTTCAGGAGTTTTTTTTTTTTCAGGAGTTTTTTTTTTTTCAGGAGTTTTTTTTTTTCCAGGAGTTTTTTTTTTTCCAGGAGTTTTTTTTTTTCCAGGAGTTTTTTTTTTCCAGGAGTTTTTTTTTTTCCAGGAGTTTTTTTTTTTCCAGGAGTTTTTTTTTTTCCAGGAGTTTTTTTTTTTCCAGGAGTTTTTTTTTTTCCAGGAGTTTTTTTTTCCAGGAGTTTTTTTTTCCAGGAGTTTTTTTTTCCAGGAGTTTTTTTTTCCAGGAGTTTTTTTTTTTCAGGAGTTTTTTTTTTTCAGGAGTTTTTTTTTTTCAGGAGTTTTTTTTTTTCAGGAGTTTTTTTTTTTCAGGAGTTTTTTTTTTTCAGGAGTTTTTTTTTTTCAGGAGTTTTTTTTTTTCAGGAGTTTTTTTTTTTCAGGAGTTTTTTTTTTTCAGGAGTTTTTTTTTTTCAGGAGTTTTATTTTTCAGGAGTTTTATTTTTCAGGAGTTTTATTTTTCAGGAGTTTTATTTTTCAGGAGTTTTATTTTTCAGGAGTTTTATTTTTCAGGAGTTTTATTTTTCAGGAGTTTTATTTTTCAGGAGTTTTATTTTTCAGGAGTTTTATTTTTCAGGAGTTTTATTTTTCAGGAGTTTTATTTTTCAGGAGTTTTATTTTTCAGGAGTTTTATTTTTCAGGAGTTTTATTTTTCAGGAGTTTTATTTTTCAGGAGTTTTATTTTTCAGGAGTTTTATTTTTCAGGAGTTTTATTTTTCAGGAGTTTTATTTTTCAGGAGTTTTATTTTTCAGGAGTTTTATTTTTCAGGAGTTTTATTTTTCAGGAGTTTTATTTTTCAGGAGTTTTATTTTTCAGGAGTTTTATTTTTCAGGAGTTTTATTTTTCAGGAGTTTTATTTTTCAGGAGTTTTATTTTTCAGGAGTTTTATTTTTCAGGAGTTTTATTTTTCAGGAGTTTTATTTTTCAGGAGTTTTATTTTTCAGGAGTTTTATTTTTCAGGAGTTTTATTTTTCAGGAGTTTTATTTTTCAGGAGTTTTATTTTTCAGGAGTTTTATTTTTCAGGAGTTTTATTTTTCAGGAGTTTTATTTTTCAGGAGTTTTATTTTTCAGGAGTTTTATTTTTCAGGAGTTTTATTTTTCAGGAGTTTTATTTTTCAGGAGTTTTATTTTTCAGGAGTTTTATTTTTCAGGAGTTTTATTTTTCAGGAGTTTTATTTTTCAGGAGTTTTATTTTTCAGGAGTTTTATTTTTCAGGAGTTTTATTTTTCAGGAGTTTTATTTTTCAGGAGTTTTATTTTTCAGGAGTTTTATTTTTCAGGAGTTTTATTTTTCAGGAGTTTTATTTTTCAGGAGTTTTATTTTTCAGGAGTTTTATTTTTCAGGAGTTTTATTTTTCAGGAGTTTTATTTTTCAGGAGTTTTATTTTTCAGGAGTTTTATTTTTCAGGAGTTTTATTTTTCAGGAGTTTTATTTTTCAGGAGTTTTATTTTTCAGGAGTTTTATTTTTCAGGAGTTTTATTTTTCAGGAGTTTTATTTTTCAGGAGTTTTATTTTTCAGGAGTTTTATTTTTCAGGAGTTTTATTGTTTAATTTAATTTTATCCAGGCTTTTTTTTCTGGCTCTTTTTTTATTTATTTCGTTTTTAAGGCTTCTTTTCAGGCTAAGTTGTTTCAGGCGTTTATTTTTTTCAGGCGTAATTTTTTTTTTCAGGCGTTAATTTTTTTTTTTCAGGCGTAATTTTTTTTTTCAGGCGTTAATTTTTTTTTTTCAGGCGGTATATCTTTTTTTTCAGGCGGTATATCTTTTTTTTCAGGCGGTATATCTTTTTTTTCAGGCGGTATATCTTTTTCAGGCGGTATATCTTTTTCAGGCGGTATATCTTTTTCAGGCGGTATATCTTTTTCAGGCGGTATATCTTTTTCAGGCGGTATATCTTTTTCAGGCGGTATATCTTTTTCAGGCGGTATATCTTTTTCAGGCGGTATATCTTTTTCAGGCGGTATATCTTTTTCAGGCGGTATATCTTTTTCAGGCGGTATATCTTTTTCAGGCGGTTATTTCTTTTTCAGGCGGTTATTTCTTTTTCAGGCGGTTATTTCTTTTTCAGGCGGTTATTTCTTTTTCAGGCGGTTATTTCTTTTTCAGGCGTTATTTCTTTTTCAGGCGTTATTTCTTTTTCAGGCGTTACTTTGTTCATGCTTTTTTTTAAGGCTTTTTATTAATTATTTTTTTCAGGCTTTTTTTTTTAGGCGGTTTTTTTCAGGGTTTTTTTTTTTTTAGGCGTTTTTTTCAGTTTTTTTTTCAGCCGTTTATTATTTTCAGGCGTTATTTTTTTCAGGCGTTTTTTTTCAGGCGCTATTTTTTTTCAGGCGCTATTTTTTTTCAGGCGTAATGTTTTTCAGGCGTTATTTTTTTCAGGCGTTATTTTTTTCAGGCGTTATTTTTTTTCAGGCGTTATTTTTTTTAGGCGTTATTTTTTTTTCAGGCGTTAATTTTTTTTCCCGGCGTTAAATTTTTTTTCAGGCGTTTATGTTTTTTCAGGCGTTTAATTTTTTTCAGGCTGTTATTTTTTTTCAGGCGTTTATTTCAGTTTTTTTTATTATTATTTATTTATTTTTTTCAGGGTTTTTTTATTTGTTTATTTTTTTCAGTTTTTATTTTATTATTTTTATTTTTGTCAGGCCTTTTTTTATTTATTGATTTTTTCAGGCTTTTTTTCTTGATATTTTTAGTTTTTTTTTATCTATTGATTTTTTCAGTCTTTTTTTCAGTTTTTTATTTATTTATTTATTTCAGGTGCTTTTTATATTTATATCTTTATTTCAGATGCTTTATTTATTTATTTCAGGTGTTTTTTAATTTTTTTATTTATCTCCGGTGTTTTTTTATGTTTTTTATTTCAGGTGTTTTATTTATTTATTTATTTCGGGTGTTATTTTTATTTATTTATTTATTTCAGGTGTTTTTCTTTATTTTTTTTCAGGTGTTTTTTATTAGGTGTTTTTTTTATCTATTTATTTATTTTCAGGCTTTTTGTATTTATTTATTTTTTTCTGACGTTTTTTTTAGACTTTTTTTTATTTAATTATTTATTTTTTAGGCCTTTTTTTTATTTTTATCAGGCTTTTTTTTCAGGCTTTTTTATTTATTTATTTTATTTTCAGGCTTTTTTTTATTTTTATTTTTATCAGGCTTTTTTTTGTTTATTTTTTTTCAGGCTATTTTTATTTATTTATTTTTTTCATGCGTTTTTTTATTTTATTTTTTTTTCAGGCGTTTTTTTTAGGCGTTATTTTATTTATTTATTTTTTTCAGACGTTTGTTTTAGGAGTTTATTTTTTTCTGGCGGTTATTTTTTTCAGGCGGTTATTTTTTTCAGGCGTTATTTTTGTTTTCAGGCGTTATTTTTTTTTCAGGCGTTATTTTTTTTTCAGGCGTTATTTTTTTTCAGGCTTTTTTTTATTTATTTAAGCTTTTTTTCAGTTTTATTTTTTGTTTATTTATTTTTTTCACGTGTTTTGTTTTCAGGTGTTTTTTATATTTATATAGTTTTAGGTGTTTTTTTATTTATTTATTTTTTAGGTGATTTATTTATTTATTTTTTAGGAGTTTATTTATTTATTTATTTTTTAGGTGTATATTTATTTATTTATTTATTTCAGGTGCTTTCTTTTTATTTCAGGTCTTTTTATATATTTCAGGTGTTTTTTTATTTATTTTTATTTCTGGTGTTTTTCTTATTTATTTATTTATTTCAGTTTTTTTTTCAGTTTTGTTTTTATTTATTTATTTATTTCAGTTTTTTTTTTATTTATTTATTAATTTCAGGTGTTTTTTTAATTTTTTTTTTCAGGCTCTTTTATTTATTTATTTCAGTTTTTGTTCAGGCGTTTTTTATTTTTTTATTTTTTTTTCGGGCGTTTTTTTCAGGCTTTTTTCAGGCGTTTATTTTTTTCAGGCGTTATTTTTTTCATGCGTTATTTTTTTCAGGCGTTATATTTTTTTTTCAGGCGTTATTTTTTTTCAGGCGTTATTTTTTTTCAGGCGTTAATTTTTTCATTTATTATTTTCAGGCTCTTTTTTTAAATCTTTTTTGTTGATTATTTTTTTCAGGCTTTTTTTTTCAGGCGTTTTTTTTCAGTTTTTTTTTTTATTTTTTTTTTTCAGGCTTTTTTTTTCAGGCGTTTATGTTTTTCAGGCGTTATTTTTCTCAGGCATTATTTTTTCAGGCATTATTTTTTCAGGCGTTATTTTTTTTCAGGCGTTATTTTTTTCAGGCGTTATTTTTTTTCAGACGTTATTTTTTTTCAGTTTTTTTTTAATTATTTTTTTCAGGCTTTTTTTAATATTTTTTTTTTTCAGGCGTTTTTTTTTTTCAGGCGTTTTTTTTTCTGGCGTTTTTTTTTCAGGCGTTATTTTTTTCAGGCGTTATTTTTTAAGGCGTTTTTTTTCAGGCGTTATTCTTTTCAGGCTGTTATTTTTTCAGGCTGTTATTTTTTTCAGACGTTATTTTTTATCAGGCGTTATTTTTTTTCAGGCGTTATATTTTACAGGCGTTATTATTTTTCAGGCGTTATTCTTTTTCAGGCGTTATTCTTTTTCAGGCGTTAATTTTTTTTCAGGCGTTAATTTTTTTCCAGGCGTTTATTTTTTTTCAGGCGTTTATTTTTTTTCAGGCGTTAATTTTTTTTCAGGCGTTAATTTTTTTTCAGGCGTTATTTTTTTTCTGGCGTTATATATTTTTTTTGGCGTTATTTTTATTTCTGGCGATATCATTTTTTCTGGCGATATCATTTTTTCTGGCGATGTTTTTTTCCTGGCGATTTTTTTTTTCTGGCGGTTTTTTTTTCTGGCGATGTTTTTTTTTTTCTGGCGATGTTTTTTTTTCTGGCGATATTTTTTTTTTCTGGCGTTATATTTTTTTCTGGCGTTATATTTTTTTCCGGCGTTATATTTTTTTCTGGCGTTATATTTTTTTCCGGCGTTATATTTTTTTCCGGCGTTATATTTTTTTCCGGCGTTATATTTTTTTCTGGCGTTATATTTTTTTCTGGCGTTATATTTTTTTCTGGCGTTATTCTTTTCAGGCGTTATTTTTTCAGGCTGTTATTTTTTCAGGCTGTTATTTTTTCAGGCTGTTATTTTTTCAGGCGCTATTTTTTTTAGGCGCTATTTTTTTCAGGCGTTATTATTTTTCAGGCGTTATTATTTTTCAGGCGTTATTATTTTACAGGCGTTATTATTTTACAGGCGTTATTTTTTTACAGGCGTTATTTTTTTACAAGCGTTATTATTTTTCAGGCGTTATTTTTTTCAGGCGTTATTCTTTTTCAGGTGTTAATTTTTGTTCAGGCGTTTATTTTTTTCAGGCGTTTATTTTCTTCAGGCGTTTATTTTTTTCAGGCGTTATTCTTTTCAGGCTGTTATTTTTTCAGGCTGTTATTTTTTCAGGCTGTTATTTTTTCAGGCTGTTATTTTTTCAGGCGCTATTTCTTTTCAGGTGCTATTTTTTTTCAGGCGTTGTTTTTTTTCTGGCGCTATTTTTTTTCAGGAGTTTTTTTTTTTTAGGCGTTATTTTTTTCAGGCGTTGTTATTTTTCAGGCGTTATTATTTTTCAGGCGTTATTATTTTTCAGGCGTTATTTTTTTACAGGCGTTATTTTTTTACAGGCGTTATTATTTTTCAGGCGTTATTTTTTTCAGGCGTTATTCTTTTTCAGGCGTTAATTTTTGTTCAGGCGTTTATTTTTTTCAGGCGTTTATTTTCTTCAGGCGTTTATTTTTTTTTCTAGCGTTATTTCTATTTCTGGCGATATTTTTTTTTCTGGCGATATTTTTTTTTTCTGGCGATATGTTTTTTTCTGGCGATATGTTTTTTTTCTGGCGATGTTTTTTTTCTGGTGTTATATTTTTTTCTGGCGTTTATTTTTTTTCTGGCGTTATTTTTTTTCTGGCGTTATTCTTTTCAGGCGTTATTCTTTTCAGGCTGTTATTCTTTTCGGGCGTTTATTTTTTTCGGGCGTTTATTTTTTTTCGGGCGTTTATTTTTTTTCGGGCGTTTATTTTTTTTCGGGCGTTTATTTTTTTTCGGGAGTTTATTTTTTTTCGGGCGTTATTTTTTTTTTCTGGCCATATATTTTTTTTCTGGCGATATATTTTTTTTCTGGCGTTAATTTTTTTTCTGGCGTTATTTTTGTTCTGGCGTTATTTTTTCCTGGCGTTTTTTTTGCGGTTTTTTTTTTCAGGCGTTATTTTTTTTGCGTTTTTTTTTGTTTCAGGCGTTATTTTTTTTTTCAGGCGTTATATTTTTTTCAGGCTTTATTTTTTTTCAGGTGTTATTTTTTCTGGCATTTTTATTCAGGCGTTATTTCTTTTATTATTATTATTGTTATTATTATGATATAATTTTATTTATGTATTTATTTATTTTTTGGTTGACAACCAAAGCCGTTGGCGGGGAGGGGCCAATGAACTGTGACGGTGAAAGACAGTCCATGCAATTTCACCACACAGTTCCCTGTGGATAGAGGTAGTTTTTTTTTTTTTTTTTTTTTTTTTTTTTTTAGGTGGCATTTTTTTATAGGTGTTATTTTTTTTCATGAATTATTTTTTGCAGGTGCAAATTTCTTTCAGGTATATTTCTTTTCAGGTGTAACTTGTTTTCAGGTGTTATATTTTTAGTTGTTATTTTTTTAGGCATTATTTTTTTTAGGTGGTATTTTTTCAGTTTTTTTTTTTGGGGTATTTATTTCAGGTGTTATTTCTTTTCAGGCATTATTTTCAGGTGTTATTTCTTTTTCAGGTGTTATTTCTTTTTCAGGTGTTATTTCTTTTTCAGGTGTTATTTCTTTTTAAGGTATTATTATTATTATTATCATTATTATTATTATTTATGTATTTATTTATTATTTGGTTGACGACCACAGTCATTTTTTTTTTTTTTCAGGTGGCATTTTTTATAGGTGTTATTTTTTTTCATTTATTATTTTTTCCAGATGCTATTTTCTTTCAGGCATATTTTTTTTCAGGTGTAATTTTTATCAGGTATAATTTTGTTCCAGTTGGATTTCTTTTTAGGTGTAATGTTTTTTTGGTGTAACAGGTATTTTTTTTTTAGGTTGTACTTTTTTTATGTGTAATTTTTTCCAGATGTATTTATTTATGTGTCATTTTTTTCTACGTGTAATTATTTTCTAGGTGTCATTTTTTCAGGTGTCAATTATTTTAAGGTGTTAATTATTTTCAGGCATAATTTCTTTTCATGTGTTATTTCATTTCGTGTTATTTCTTTTCAGGTGTAATTTCTTTTCAGGTGTTATTTCTTTTATTATTATTATTATCATTATTATTATATTATTTTATTTATGTATTTATTAATATTTTGGTTGACAACCACAGTCATTGGCGGAGAGGGGCCAATGAACTGTGATGGTGAAAGACAGTCCATGCAATTTTGCCACACAGTTCCCTGTGGATGGAGGTAATTTTTTTTTTTTTTTTTTTTTTTTAGGTGTTGTGTTTTTAGGTGGTATTTTTTCAGGTGGTATTTTCTTCAGGTGTAGTTTTCTTTTAGGTGTTATTTTTTCAGGTGTAATTTTTTTCTAGGTATAATTTTCTTTCAGGTTTAATTTTTTTCAGGTGTTATTTTTTTCAGGTGTTATTTTTTTCCCCCTCTATCCTTCCTACCATACTCCCATTTCGCCCTGACCCTATTCCTCGCCAACACTGCATAGTGGTCAGAGCACTGGAACATTCCTCTCACCACTCTAGCATCAATCACATCTTTCCTTATCCTTTCATCCACAGCTATGTAATCAGTCAAACTAATCTGCTCTCCCCTTTCATCCCTCCTCTTCCATGTGCACCTGTGGATCAGTCTGTGCTCGAAGCAGAGGTGTTGGCGAGGAACAACCCCGCCTCGGCACACACATCCACCAGGCATTCACCATTTTCATTTATACCATTCACACCCCACTTGCCAACCACACCTACTACTTTCTTATTCCCTACCTTCCCATTCATATCTCCCACAAGCACTATTCTCCTCCCACTCTCAAAACTTATCAGACATTCATTCACTTCATCCTAAAACTCTTGCATTTTCATCTTTCCCACCTTGGTCTGCGCGTTCACTAGAGCATACACGCATACCCATGCATACCTCACTATACCAATCTTCCCGGTCATCCACATTATCCTTGTTCCCTTCCTTCCATGTCCGTCCATTCCCTTCCACACCCTCCCAGACACCAACAATGCGCACCCTTCCTTTCCTCTCCCTTAACTCTTTTCATTCATGCCAGTCCATATCACGCCTCCTTCCATTCCTTCCCACATCTTACTCTTTCCTCCATCCCTACACTCTTCCACCCTCCATCCTTTCATATGCGTCTCGGTCACCTCACACGCATCTATTCTACTCCTTCTAGCATACTCCACTATCTCTCCTTTTCACCTCATTCACCATTCCATTTACATTGATCGCTACTACTCTCAAGCATTCATCCCCTTTCCTGCCCCCCACAGGGCAGACTGGACTCCTCCCCGCCACTAGTCGCAGCCGTCCGTCCTCCCATTGGGGGGCCGCTGGTGGCTGGCAAGGCCAACGCAGCGCTCATCCCCGGAGGGACACGGGCCATCAAGATTGTCAAGCCCTTTCACAAAACACTAAATAATAATAAAAGACAGCTAAAAGATAAAAAAATTATGCACAATTAACACTTTTAAAAATAAATTACAATTATAGTTTAAAAATAATTGTCTCTAACACTATTAAAAATATTAAAATATTAGAAATAATTAAAACACTAGATACTAATAAAAGGCCGATAAAAGACACAAACATTTGCACAATTAAAACTTTTAAAAATAATTACAATTATAATTTAAAAATAATTTTGTCTCTAGAATTATTAAAAAGAAAATTCAAACCTATATGTGGGGGAACCTACTGTGCCCCCACACCGCCTCCCCCTTCAGCTCCACCTCCAGCCTCTATAAAAATAAAATAATGATAAAAAATAGGGAGGTAAGTGGGGTGAGACTTACCTACCCTTCCTGTGGAGGGGTAGGTCACCGAGGTGCTTTGTAAAAAACTTCCCAAATCTTGACGGTAACCAGTGCGCAATGGCTGCACCTCATACCTCATTGGTTACGATACTGCCACTGTGCAAAGCTTCTCCTTCAGGGTCCAAATTGAAAAGATATTACTTAAACCAATGATTGGGAAAATCATTTATTATGCTGTGAATCCTTGAACTCATGCAACACATAAGTCTCCTAATTAACTGTGCTTACACTACATACTCAATATTACTCGAATATGTGTGAGAATGGCACTAAATTTTATTGTGCGACGAGCGATATATTATGTTATGGTCCTATTTCTCGGATAAGTTTATTATTTCACTCTGAGGAAATCTATACTATCTTCGTTGGTGATCATGACCGACATTGGAGGGGTTCCTTATACTATACATTCTTTCTCAGTAGTCTCTCCAACAACAACAAAGTGGTGCTCTTTGGTAATACAGTAAAAAAGTATATAGTCCTTCTTATTCTTTTTGGTACAGCCAAGTTGATTTATCATGTTTTCTACGGTGTTCGGTGTCATAACTCCACTTAGGGCTGCCTGGGGGTTGTCCTAAATCCAAGCGCTCTAACTTAGGAAAGATGGCTGCCAAATGTTTTGAGTATGCAGTCGTAAGTGTTTTGAGTTTACCGTCATAAGCACACTGGGGAAGTTAGGACTCCCTAGCCGAGATAGGATGTCCTAAGTTGTTTTGAGTATCCGGCCCCTGGTGGTTAACCTCATTTCTTGTGCCCTACCCAGGTTTTGGAAAATGTCCGAACCTAATAACTCCTAGACCTAGACCATACCAAATATCATATCCAAATTTTCAGGGAAGTTTCCTACAGTATTGGGGTAGGGTTTATACCTATTTTTATTTAGCCTGGTAGTAAACCTTAGTTCCTGTGCCCTAGATTTTGGAAAATGTCCGAACCTAACTCCTACTTGTAGTAGATCATACCAGATATCATCACCAAACTTTCAGAGAAGTTTCCTACGACTTTAAACTCCGCTCGGCCTTCCGAAGTCTTCAGATTTGGACACTTAATTTATTTACAAATGTGTAGCAAATTTACAAACAAGTTCTCTTGTAGCTTAAGAATTTGGGCGCCCCTTCAGACCCAAATAGGCCAACCCATTTCCTTTCTTCAGCAGTTCCCCCTTTCCTTCGTGCTTGCTGTCCCAGATCCTCATTGTCTCTTTCTCCCTTTTGGTATAAGAATTTTCTAACCTAACTTTCTCATACAATAATTACACAATAATGAAAATTACTGACATGTTCCTTTCATTTTCACCATACTTCATGATTAATTAATTGTAGATGGTAGAAAATCTTTACTTACCCTCATCCTTTTCTGAACTCCCACACACAGTCTTTTGGATGACCTTCCCGTTCAGTCAATCACCTATCATACACATATCCATTACTACACTAATTTTATTACAAACGGAAAGAGCGCTAAGCCCAGAGGGATTTTATTATTTTTTTTTTTCGGGGGGGGGGGCATTTATCATGTAAATTAAGAGGACGTAACCCCTCCAATGTCTTTTTTACACTCATCACTCACCTTTTTCTTTGTACAGATAAACTATGAAGACCGACAGAGTCTCCTTAATTGTACTTTACCCTATCTCCAAGCCTATTTGATTTCCATATCCTTTCAGAAATTATTATATAGGTATCCCCATACTTCTACTCAACTCTTCCTTGCTATATTTTCCATACTCCATCGATCTCTGATGACTTACCGAACTTCACTCACCTTCTTCAGTACCTCACTCTTTTCATGACACTCAGGCTGGTATTTAAACTACTTCTTCAAGGAAAAGGCACTTCGTTACTCAATTTATATTGCTAAATAATACGAACTGAGCAACGAATGGTTTAAGAATACCAACCTCAATTCCCCTTCCAGGACAACTTCTGTTTTGAAAATAGTTCCTTATCCACTTATGCCATTTTTCCTATTGTTTCCATATTCAGTAATTCATTGTTATTATTTTTTCGAGGCAGCATTGTATCCTCATGGTTTTGTATCTCGTCAGCAGATATTGATACTCCGACCCTGGTAAAGCTTCAACTTTAATACAGAACAATATTCTTTTAGTGGAATATAGACTCTTATACAGTTATATTATAATAATAGTTATGTATTTAGGTTCGTAATAAAAGGAAAATATATCACAACTATAATAACACTGATTTTACATTTCATATATATATATATATATATATATATATATATATATATATATATATATATATATATATATATATATATATATATATATATATATATATATATATATATATATATATATATATATATATATATATATATATATATATATATACCACTAAACATATCAGTATGTATCGGTCACATAAAGTTTAATTCCTGTGAACTTTATTTACTACAGCTAGATATCACTGGTTGTGTTCTTTACATCACTTACTAACCTATCATTAATTACGATCCTCTTGCTGATATTGTCAAAATTCCAATGAAATGGGACCTATTTTCCCACAAACCTCTGCCACAGCAACAGAAACTATTACACTTCCACAAAGACAGTTTGATTGTACTCGCTACCTCTCCTCACTCATCTTTCCCTATATAAATAAATAAATGCCTGTGGACAGGAACTATCTACGTGGACAGCAGACGTGAATTACCTCTGCTCTCCATACGTCCGTCATGGATAAATCTTGAAAATAACTACCAGGTAAAATCTTGGGGAAGAAAGTGTAATAACCATGCAGCCTGATGTGTAACTGCTTTGGATTAAAATTTCATGTGTTGCTAAAATCCTCAGACGCCAAGACCAGTGTGACTGAGTTGTGTACCAAGGCAAACATATACGTAGCCAACCAAAGTATTCTGTTGTCATTCTGTACTCGTGTGTGCCCAATGAAGCATTTGATGTGGCCTGTTGATTTGTAGAGTGGGCCCTTATGCAGAAAAAAAGTATGTATGAGCCCACCTTGCCCAGCTGGTAGAAGGTAGCCAACATGTTAATACAGTTGTTGTTATACATAATAAAGGACATCACTGTAACATCGCCTTAATCAACTACCCTTTCCTCTCAGCATCTCCTTATTAAAAGCATGAAACACAAATATTTCATGTCTTGCACTGCAGTATATTAATAATAATAAAAAATGGGGAGTCGGTTCATTTTCGCCAGGTTGAAAAAATGAAATATGGTACTGTGTGTACAGTATGAAACCAAATAATAATGTACTTGTATTTTTGTTAGAAGAAAGGAAGGTAGTAAGAGAAGCGAAACACAAAGGATTGTGGACTCTAATACGATGAATTAAGTTCCTTCTCTCCTAGTTTAATGATATTATAAAAGAAATCGATTAATTTATGTATTGTATTACTTATATTACGATAATACAATTATATGTCATAGAACTGGACACTAAGTGTTGTATCTGCGCTAAACAAATTGGTTTTAGTTACAATACTTAGGAAACAATCTAAGGAGAGGGATGCCAGTATCAAAGTAGATAAACGTTCTGGGTATATTTGGACCCATATGGTGCCTGCACCATCACAGTTTACCTTGTATCTTTCCTATAAAATATAAGGAACTTGAATGTCCATACCAAAAGCAGTTTGACCACAACATAAACTAGTCATAAACATTATTGCGACTATCACTTTACACAAAATATAATAGTCACATTAAATAAAGCAGTTTTATCCTACACCTATACTAGCCCAGTCTATAGGTTAGTATTAAGAATGAGGGTAATATTTGGGTGGCTCTGACAGAACACTTTCACGACGTTAAGGACAGACGACACATGCATGGACTGTACTGACCACACACAGCCATCAGATGTTATTAATGTTGTTCATGTTCCTTAATTAAATAGCTCAATGTTCACCTTTTATTCTAAACTAAACACTTATTCGGCATATAAGGCATGTAAACTATAGAATGAAAAGCACCACGATAACTACTGCAGAGACTGTAATGCTTAACACGATAATAACGACAGTACGATTACCACAATGACCAACACAGTCACTAACACTAGGGGACACTGTGATGTTGTCAGAAAATTGGAGATACATAACTCCTTCAAATATTGTCACGAAACACTGTACCTATGTGGAAGGAGCTTGTTTCGTGGCATGGTCAGGTGGAATCAGAAGCCTCCAATTTTCATACACGATCAACAGGGTCCTTAAGGGGATAATACACTTTTGGTACACATTGGAGCACCTTGATCCCTCCATAGTATATCAGGAAACAACAGGACCAGATTAACAAAAAATACAATGGTGGCCTGTTGCTTGGAATAGTTTGAAGGAATTAGGTGGTCCAGGTTTACCGACACTGTACAATACTTCCCTTTCAGCACAGGTAAATCCTCTTAAAAATATTCCTATACATACACTATTATACTATCCTCGAACTACAGAAGCATAATTAACAGGTGTTTATGCGGAACTGAGAACTTACTATGCAATATACAGAACATACATCCTTATTAATCTTGTAAACCTGTAAAAATGATATACAGAATGCAATATAGTGAACATACATCCTTATTAATCTGTAAAAATCATTATGGAAACACAGTATAATTTTATCCCAGCTTTAGCCTTTTCTATAGACACTGCAAGTTCAAGAATCCTACACCTGATTTATAACCTGTTTAATTAAGGGGGGTAGTACATAGTGTTGGTAAATTTGGAGCAACTGATTCATCCAAACTCCTGTATTCCAGGCAACAGGATATCATTTTTTTTGTTGTTGCTAATATTATCCTGTTTCCTGGCATACTTTGGGGGAATCAAGACACTCTAATGTACCAAAAGAATAGTATCCTCTTAAGGCCACGTGGCATTACACAGAGTTAATCCCATTCGAGTTCCACCTTCGATACTCTGGTCCTGAATGTGTGGACGTATGCAAACATCTACAAAAATGTGATGCTGACACAACACAATATCACTGAACTGTCCAAATTCACTCCATAATTGTGCACATCAATTCAGTTCTAATAGCTCTTGAATATTTGAAAATTATGGGCACAATCATAGATATAATTTGGGGAGCAGTGAGTCAGTAATATGATTTCATTATGTTGAGGCTTGCCATACGTGAATGTTGCATGTAAAATGTAAGAATGAAATTATATACATGCACAGTACAGTACCTCACACATTCATAGACTTCTTGATTAGGGTATAAATACTGGCCCTTGTATCTTTCTATTATATTATTTACGTGTGTGTGTGTGTGTGTGTGTACCAAACTAAATCAAATCTATTCGGTATTGGTTCACTTGGGTGCCATTTAATTAAAGGCCCGTGAACCCATAGCAAGGCCAGCGTTCTGAAAGCTTTACTCACATCATCTTCACTCGACGGTCTGAAACTCTATTATTACTACACATACTTTCCAGGCCCTTAAGCCCTTCACAGGAATAAGCTTTCTCCCGACGGACTGAACATGAAGCGCTCGTTACATTGACCAACCATTTCTCTCTGGTTGTGTTACAGTCCGAACACTCACAAGACTCACTCTATATACAGTATACAGTATATAACTGTTCTCATATGAAAGTAGGTCCTACTCATGTGCCACCGGACGTCCTTCCCTCACTATTCCACTCTCACGAAAATGCCTCTTCACCTCATCCCTCCATCTAATTTTTGATGTCCCCTCGTCACTTCAATGCTTCCAATTTCCCTTTTTGTAACCGATGTTCCATGAGTTCCAGCCACCAGCTCAAGTTGGTACTGTTTCCTGTTCACACTTCACAATATCCACGTCAGCTCAATATGTTTTTTAATTTCTTGATTTGTCAGTGTCTTTGCTGGCACTTTATTTTAGATGATTCACTTGTAGCCTACTCCTCTCACTCTTGATCTGTGACCTGTTTAATATTGGCTTCAAAATTTCATTCCATTCGTTAACGTTGGAATCACTATATTGTCATGAAGTGATTTTTGTATTTCCACTTTTACCTTTCTAAACCTCATCATTTCTTCAGACATAGCTTACCCACAGCTCTTCTACCCTACTGCACTCTCTTCTTTTCTTAATTTTCATCCTCCAACCTCCTATCCTTATTCAGCACATTATATAAACATTTGAATGTCTTTATTTGGTCCACTTCCTGGTCATGCAGGTGTAGGTAGTGGATGTTCCCTTCTCATAGAACACAATTATTATAGCAACATTAATTTCAGATTCCGCTTCTCACACACAAAGTTGATATCAAGTGAGCGAGAGATAGAAAATTTGTCATATGTGAGGATTACACAGAAAGCATTTTAATATAATGCTTTGGAGTTATTTCAAGTAACAACATTGATAAATAAAACCTACACTCTTCAAACACTGGACTATGAGGCAGGGACAACAGGGAGACTTGACTCGTTGTCTTCAATTCGATCCAGAAGTTTTGTGGCCACACTCGCAAAGTCTTCCCAAAGCTGGTAGGCGGCGTCACGAACATCAGGGTCAACCTCACCAAACACCTCGGGGTTGTTGAAGTACGAGTCATCATCTGTGGGATAACAATGATGACGGAAAGGTGTGTAGAGGAGGGATAGGTGAAGGGTTATAGTACTGTATACTTTTGATACATTAAAGCACCTTGATTCCTCCAAAATAGGAAAGGAAACAGGACCCAATTAAGAAAAATAATGGTGCCCAGTTGCTTGGAATAGTTTGGAAGAATAATTTACTCCAAATTTACCAACACTCTGACACCTTAACTCTGACACCTTAACAGAGAAAGAAAGAGTCAAAGCACTGATGAAAAGGTGAGTAGAGGAGAGAAAAGTTTATTGACAGACTGCAAGGAGGAAAGAGACAAAGTAAGAGACAAAGCATTGATGGAGACGTGAGTAGAGGAAAAGAAGGTTAACTGAGAGACGGGAGAAAAGAGACAATGAAAGAGTCAAAGCATTTACCAACCTTCTAAAGAGAAAAGCACTATCGACTCCATTCACTCCAAACAGTGTGGTGGAATAAAAAAAAAAAAAAAAAAAAATACAGACTGAGACTTGGAGAAGAGTATCACCAACTACTATAATTAATCTCACCTAGAAACTCCTCCAAGACATAGATAAGCTTCTCTGTCTCCTTGTGTCCCAGCACCTCCTGAGCGTCGGCAGCAGAAGCACAGAAGTTCCACAACACCTGACATCCGAGGTTACACAACTGCCAGTCACCGTAACCAAAGTACTGCAGCACGTCAATCATCCTGCCAATAGTGAGGTTGTGTTAAGAGGAGATTTTTTCGTTGGTGTTTTGGAAGGTTGTGTTAAGGGGAGATTTTTTCGTTGGTGTTTTGGAAGGTTGTGTTAAGGTGAGATTTTTTCGTTGGTGTTTTGGAAGGTTGTGTTAAGGGGAGATTTTTTCGTTGGTGTTTTGGAAGGTTGTGTTAAGGGGAGATTTTTTCGTTGGTGTTTTGGAAGGTTGTGTTAAGGTGAGATTTTTTCGTTGGTGTTTTGGAAGGTTGTGTTAAGGTGAGATTTTTTCGTTGGTGTTTTGGAAGGTTGTGTTAAGGGGAGATTTTTTCGTTGGTGTTTTGGAAGGTTTCTGATTCATCCTAACTATGCCAGAAAACAGACGACCTTTAATGGAGTACTGATAGGGGATCTGTTTCGTGACATAATAGTTTGGAGGAATCAGAAACCTTTCAATACACCAACAAAAGAATCTCACCTTAATTATGGAGTTGGTATACTTTTGGTACATTAGGGAGCCTTGATTCCTCCAAAGTATACCAGAAAACAGGACCAGGTAAACAAAAATAATGGTGGCCTGTTGTTGCATGGAATAGTTTGGAGGAATCAATTGCTCCAGATTTACCAACATTGTAGTACCCTCTTTAAGTGGATATATAATAGAAGGCATTATTATGATTTTGTGGATTATCCTTGGAAGGGTGTTACTGAAAAAAAAAAATAATAAGAGAAACTCGAAAGAATTCAAACCTGAAAATAAAACTGTAATTCCAACATAAGCAAATATACTGAACCTAATTAATTATTGTGATTCCAGTTCTATTTATCTCCTAATAATTTCTGAGTATTTTTCTATGAGAACTCCAATATTAGATCGAACCCGGATGATGAGATTATTAAACCCGGGCGTCACCCATCCACCAACCACTCGAGTTCAACCCCTTAAGGACCCTGTGATCGCGTATGAAAACTGGAGGCTTCTGATTCCTCCTGACCATGCCATGAAACAAGCTCCTTCCATATAGGTGGTGTTTCGTGGCAATATTTGAAGGACTCGTATAACTCCAAATTTCTGACTTCATCACAGGGTCCCTTAAGTGGATTCTCATTAAAATCTATTTCATGCGTTACTGTCTGTCTGTGTGTTCGTCAAGGAATTCTGAGTTTGTGTACGTAATGTGAAGATAGCTTGTGGATATTCAATTAATGCACATAAGAGGGTAGTATACTGCTGGTAAATCTGGAGCAATTGATTCCACCAAATTATTCCAAGCAACAGGTCACCATGCATTATTATTGTTAATCTTTTCCTGTTTTCTGACATACTTTTGAGGAATCTAGGCTCTCCGATGTACCGAAAGTATACTATCCACTTAATGATTATCAGGTAATTTAATACGAGCTACATATGAGAGACATGAACAACCTTTGTCTTTCTGAGTAACATGAGTCATTTTTATATATATTTTTTTATCATGGGTACAGTTGCGTTCTGGAGTAATGCTACATTCATGGGCTCTTTGGACAAAAATACATTAACTCTGAAAAAGTGGGAGTGAACACGGTAGACATGCACGTTTAGGAGTTTAGGATGCAAATACCCTCTGCCTCCTAAACATAAAAGTCTACACTGTGTTCATTCTCGCTTTTTCAGAGTTATTTTTGTATAAAGAGTTCATGAGTGTAGCATTACTCCAGAAGGCGACTGACTGTACTCTACACCGTTTCACTCTCCCTCCCTGTCTTCCTCTCCCACCAGCACCGACCCACCTGAGGACACCATTCTCAGCACCAAAGATGGACCTCCTGGAAGCGTCTGACATAAGGTTGACCAGGACTCCAGCACACACGTATACCAGTTCACGGGAGTCACAGTCCAGCATCTCCACTAGCACCTCAAGAACTGGGGGTAAGGAGAGATGATGAGATATGAGAGGTGTGGAGGGGAGGGGAAGTGTGGTACGGTGTGAAGGTTAAGGGAGGGGTATGGAGACGAGTGGGAAGAGAGGGGAATGATGTGAAGGGTAAGGGAAGGGTATGGAGACGAGTGGGAAGAGGGGGGAGTGGTGTGAAGGATAAAAAAAGAGGGAGAGGTGTGCAGACGAGTGGGAAGTGTGTTGTGAAAATATGAAAGGGAGTTACCAACACTTAGCATAATATATTTAGAATTTAGCATAATTTAGCAAAGTATATTTGAAATTTAGTATAATTCAGCATAGTGCATATAGAACTTAGTATAATTAACACAGGACACTTTTAGGATTTCCATTGTAGATAATAAACAGAGGCTACCTGTACGTTTCTTAGGGAGGGCGTGGATGGAAGAGGGAAAAGCCACTGACTGACCTGCTCTTTTGGTGAGAATGTCGCGAACCTCCTTGAAGTGTGTGAGGTTACCAAAGACTCGGATTGTTTCCACCAAACCCTCAATGTGGTCCATGGGAAGTAACTCACACAAACCTGAAGGGAAGGGCACGATATTATGTATAGGCTATAACACACACACCCACACAAATAGATTAACACACACACACACACATACACACATAAATGGATTGCCTCAATTGAACACACACACACACACACACACACACACACACACACACACACACACACACACACAAATAGATGAACCCACATTAAACACACAAGATATATAACTCACACTCAGCGAGGTCTGTGTGGACAACAGAGACGGGTTGGTGTCTGGTGTAGAAGGTGAGGTTGTTGAGGGTAGCCAGGGCAGACAGAACCAACTCTTCACTCCCAGCCAAACCCTTATGTTGCAGCACCGACGTCAGCAGGCCAAGACAGGTGCGGGAGCGGGCCAGTAGGGGGCCAACTCGGGGATGTACAGACACGTTGGCCAGAACACGGATCAGCTGAGTGAGTGAGGGAGGGAAGGTGTGGATAGAGATGGTGGCTGTGTTGTTTATCACGCTTTAGGAATATCTCACTTCATTGAAAAGTAAACAGAGAATAATACACCAAACATTCTTACATATATGGGTTATAATTCTCCATGTATTTAGTGAATGTTAGTGTCGGATATCATCTAGAAGAAAGCTCTGGCATTATAGCTAAAACAAATAAATGAACAAATGGCACATCATTCTTTCTGCATAAGAAGGATTATGGAACCAGCCAATTGAAGGGGTAGTACAGTGCTGGTAAATCTGGACCAAATGATTCCTTTAAGCAACAGGACAGACACCCTTACATGTGTTAATCTCGTCCTGTTTCCTGACATACTATGGAGGAATTAAGTCTCTCCAATGTTCATGCCAAAAGTGTACTATCCCCTTAATAAACTTTATCATCTTCACCTTAACCATGACGTCCTCTGGGGTAGCACTGCCTGATGTGAGTGGGTCAGAGAGGTCACCAGCTTGGGCATGACGGTCACGTTGTAGGTAATCTGTCAGTAACTCCAGTAATGTTTCCGTGAATCCAGGCTCACTGAACAGCTGGTGGTGGGAAGGGTTGGTGATTAGGTTAAGGGGGAAATTTTGTGTTGGTAAATCTGGAGTAACTGAATCCTCCAAACTATTCTAAGCAACAGAACACCATTACTTTCGCTTTTCTGGTCCTGTTTCGTGGCATACTTTGGAGGAATCAAGGCACTCCAATGTAGCGAAATAGAATTACCACCTTAAGATGGAAATTCTCATGTTGGTAAATTGGAAAGCTACTGATTTCCCCTAACTATACCAGAAAATATATGTCCTCAGTGGTATTAATGGGGGATCTGTTTCGTGGTATACTTTGGATGAATCAGAGACCTTCCAATTCACCAACAACAGAATCTCCTCTTAAAATGGATCGTTCTATAGCGTTTGGTTGGATACGTGTTAGGATTGGGTCTAATGATCGTTTATTTTGACTTTTGGCTTTCCTCACCCTCCCATAATTTTTTTTTTTTTTTTTTTTTTTTTAACCAACCACAAACCTATCATTCTTTACTCTGCAGTCTGACCTACAACCTGTCTGCTTG
The DNA here is from genome assembly GCA_033782935.1 of Petrolisthes cinctipes. Classification (NCBI taxonomy): domain Eukaryota; kingdom Metazoa; phylum Arthropoda; class Malacostraca; order Decapoda; family Porcellanidae; genus Petrolisthes; species Petrolisthes cinctipes. The sequence goes on along the minus strand of JAWQEG010003967.1, from coordinate 16,736 downwards.
TCACATCATATCCTTCTCCTCACCTTCCATCTGGCCTCGTCTAAGTTGGCTTTCCTTACCCTCTATATAGCAGTCTTGAACACCTACCACAAACGTATACCTTAAGAACCATGTGATCGTGTATGAAAATTGGAGGCTTCTGATTCCTCCTGACTATACCACGAAACAAGCTCATTCATATAGGTGGTGTTTCGCGGCAGCAATTGAAGTACTCATTTACCTCCAATTTTCTAACTACATCACAGGGTCTTAAGGTTTACGGGAAATTCTCTTGTTGGTGAATTGGAAGGTCTGTGATTCCTCCAAACTATGCCACGAAACAGACGACCTGAATGTGACTTTAATGAAGGATCCGTTCCATGACAGTTTGAAGGAATCAGTAGCCTACCAATTTACACACAAAAGAATCTCCCCTTAATTGAAATGGATTGGTCTATAGGATGTGGTTGGATATGAGTTAAGTTTGGGTTTAATGTTCGTTTTATATTTTGAGAGACATCGATACTTACTAACATTTGGCTTTCCTCGCCCTCTCTATATATCAGTTGTGATTGTGAACACCTATCATAGCCCTATACCGTACTTTACAATTCTATCTGACCTACAACAAATGGTAAAGATAAGTAACTGATATTTACCTTGGTACATGTAACCAGTCTGCCTCTCACATCACATCACACCCTCTATATATCTGTCTTTAAGGGGGTGCAGGAATAGGGGGACAGGCTTAGGGGGGGGGGGGGTTAGGGGGTTTTGGGGGGTGCGGGAGTAGGGGGACAGGCTGGGGGGGGGGGAGTTAGGGAAGTGCAGGAATAAGGGACAGGTTTTCTACCCACCCCAAGCCTGTTCCCCTATTCCAGCAACCCCCAAATCCCCCCCCCCCCAAGCCTGTCCCCCTATTCCCGCACCCCCTTAAGTTACTTTTCTGACTAACCTACATCCTCCTCACCTTCCACCTGGCCTCATCTGAGTTGGCCATCATGTTACCGAGGGCGTAGGCCAATCTGACCACGATGGCTGGTGAGTCTGCGTGTTTTCGGAGAGCGGCCACGGCAGCGGGCATAGTGGCAGGATGGGCGGCGGCTGCAGCACAACAATCCTCATGTGTGGAAATGATGCTGCATGGAACAACAACACAACACATAATGATAACAACGTATAACACATTTCCTTAAAAAACAGTAAATGTATCATGCTTAAACAGAATATACAGGTACAACAAATCCTAATCCGTGGGTGGAGATGATTCTGCATGGAACAACACAACACATAACAATAACAACGTATAATACATTAATTACTCCTTAAAAAAAAGCAGTTTATATTATCATACTTAAACATAATATACAATTTTCCTCATGGACGGAGATGATGCTGCATGGAACACAACACAACACACACTGATAATATACAACACATTAACTACCCTTAAAAAAGAACACATTTCCCAAGAATATACAACACATTGATAACCTTATAAATTGTATATAATATCATGCTTAAACGGGGTATGCTAGTAGTACAGTATATTGTAAGTGATTATTTAAATAGACTTCCACAAAAATCACAAGTATTATATGGCAAACATGAGCATGATTACACAGACTTATGACACTAACACTGTACTCGTGGGCTCACCTTAGTATCCTGACAACATTAGCGGTAACATCCTGGTCGTGGGAGAAGTGGTGGAGGAGTGAGCAGACCTGAGGCACAGCACCCGTCATCAGTAGCAAAGGGAAGGTGCGTTGACAACTGCTGACGTGGCGTAGAGTCCCCGTCAGCTGTACCAAGGCGTAGTGGGTTTGTTCTGGTACGTTGCCGCTCTCTTGTTGCTGTTGTGGGGGAAAGAGAGAAGGATAGGTGAGAGAGGTGGTAAGAGAAATGATATGAGGTGGGGTAGGAGAGGGAATGGCAGTGACTGTGAGAGAATTAGATTACACACATACACACACACACACATCAACGTATATACATTACAGAAATCTTGCTAAACTAAACCAACACGGTCGAGGTGAGCATAATAATAACACGAAGAAAACTTACATGATTGACAATAAGCTTCATGTGTAGGACGAGCAGCTCCAGTACTCCCCTGTTGAGAAGACGAGACACCAGCTGCGAGTTCATGGTGAGGAACTTGAGGGCACCGTAGCCATAGACACAGGCCTCGGGTTGTTCCAGGGGAGGTACGCATGCCACGGCCTCCAGAAGTAGATCCAGCAGGTTACCCTCAAGGAAGAGAGCGTCGTTCACATCGTGGCGGGTCACTTTGAAGACCAACTTGCACACCGAGGTCAGGTTGCTGCCAGACACTTTCAGCTGTATATATATGCAAGGTCAAAGGTTAGAGGTCACGTTGCAGCCAGACACCTTCAGCTATGTATGTACTGTATGTTAGGTCAGAGGTCAGTGAGTGATTATGAGGTTCTGAAAGTGAGTCGCTAAAACTAAATCTACTCAGACTGTTGCAAGATTGAGGAAATAGAACATTGGCATCCCTGTTAGAGTAGAATTAATTTCCATTTCACTTTAGACACATATATAGAATTAATTATGGATGCATAGTACTGGTTCAGAATGAGTACTGTAGTTAGTGAGCAGGGAAAAAACTGGAAGAATGTCATACTCCCAAATGTCATACTTCAATGTTGGGCGAAAATAGTATGAGTTAAGGATAGGGATGGGGGCAGAGAACCGAGCTGATAGTCAATGTAAGAAATAACCTACATTGGGCATGGTAGTGTAAATGTATGTTGAAATGAAAGATACATGGGGCAGTATGCAAGAACATTCATGGTGCATACGATGGCGTGGTACCGATACGACGACTCCATAGATAAAACAACAGAGCCATCGTACTTTTACCACCACGCCAGTCATCGTCAACACCACGGCTATTCATGCATAATAATATGATGGATGTACAGTACTCACCGCTAACATAACCCTGGCGATGGCTGCAAGGAGGGGTCCGTGCTCCCTGTCCACCAAACGGAAGACAGCCCTCAACACCTGGGATCGGTAGCGGAAGTGTCGCCCCAACAGACCACCAGCCTCCAACACAACGTACACCTTACCCACCAACTCACCCAGCACACCTTCCTCTACACCTGAAACGACATGGAGTGATAGGTTGTGAGGATTGGAGGTAACGAGGGTGATAATGGTTGAGGTTTTGTGCCTAAATTCTCTGTCTGTTTGTCTGTGTGTGAGTGTGTATTGTGCCCCCGTGATCGCATGCACCTCACACACATACACATACAAACACACACACACACACACACACACAGAGAACAACACACATATATAAAGTAACATCTTGACTAGACCAAAGGAATCTCAGACAATATATACTCACTCCACAGAACATCTCTTACTTCACTCTACCCAGACATTACCCCTCCATAAACTGCTGTGCCAAATGAGCCCAAAACATGTCAACAATACTCTTATTACATAATGATACAAGTGAATTTCCTGTGTAGTTCATGAATTAAGCTTCAACACACACACACACACACACACACCAACACACACACACCAACACACACACACACACGCACACACACTCTCTCTCTCTCTCTCTCTCTCTCTCTCTCTCTCTCTCTCTCTCTCTCTCTCTCTCTCTCTCTCTCTCTCTCTCTCTCTGTCTCTGTCTCTGTCTCTGTCTCTGTCTCTGTCTCTGTCTCTGTCTCTGTCTCTGTCTCTGTCTCTGTCTCTGTCTCTGTCTCTGTCTCTGTCTCTGTCTCTGTCTCTGTCTCTCTCTCTGTCTCTCTCTCTCTCTCTCTCTCTCTCTCTCTCTCTCTCTCTCTCTCTCTCTCTCTCTCTCTCTCTCTCACACACACACACACACACACCTTCAGGCCACGACCTTGAGACACTGATTATTTGGGGTACATGAACCTTTTCGTTTCCTGTTTGTACACTTTGGTCGTGTTGTAGTGGTTTGTGTAGTAAGTGATTGATAGGGTTCAAGTGAGATAACCTCGTATGCAATGAAGGAATGGGTGATGATTGTGTGAAGGTGAGGAGAGGAGGATGCTAACAGGTAGTGTGGTGTTATGAGGTGAGATGAAGTGAAGTGAGGTTGTGTTGTGAGATGATGTGTACTGTAATGAGTTGAGGTGTACTGTAATGAGTTGAGGTGTACTGTAATGAGTTGAGGTGTACTGTAATGAGTTGAGGTGTACTGTAATGAGTTGAGGTGGTGTAAATGAGGTGAGGTGGTGTGGTCCGATACGATAAAACAAGAGGTTATCCGTATGCAAGAACATCCATCGGTTGTATTGATGTTGACGTGGTACCGATACGATGACTCCCTAGACACACCATTACAGAGCCATCTTATACCCTTACCACACCATCATCAACACCACCAACACCAACACTAAACCACCACCATCAATATTCTTACATACTACCCCTCGTCTCATTGTGTTGGACTGTACACTACCTGACACTATCTTATCATGACATACACTATAATATAATTTCTCTCTTTACATTTCTTACTAATATCAGGTAACCTCAGCCTCTTTCCTTTACTGTGCTTTTTGCTGCAACACCTTTTTCTTTATTTACATCTCATTATTTCTTTTATTTTTCCCTTTATTTACATATCTTTATTTATTTTATTTTCTACTTATTTATATATCTTTATTTATTTTATTTTTATTTTTATTTACATCTCTTTATCTATTTTATTTTTCTAATTATTTACATTTCTATATTTATTTTATTTTTCTCTTTATTTTACATCTCATCTCCTACTGACCTACACAACAACAACCACCACAACACCACCATGAGCAGAACAAGGCTTGGACTGACCACAGGTAAGGGCTCTGTTGATCTCATCCAGTATGGGGGCCACCTTCTCCTCGTAGTAGAGTGTCTGGTCGACGGGTGGGTCCTGTTCCTTCCTCACAGTCTCCTCACTCGGTCGCTCCTCATCGCCCCGTCCCTCTTCCTCCTCCTGGCTCCCTGCAAGACAATAAATATATCTGTATGGGACAACTGTAGTGTGGAAATGAAATGCAACTATGATTCGTCACCATTTTAAGTCCCATATGTTTCGTTCACCAAAAGAATACGAAGGGACTCAAACAGGAATACAAAGGAAATCAAACAGGACTTCAAAGAAAATCAAACAGGAATACAAAGAAAATCAAACAGGAATACAAAGAAAATCAAACAGGAATACAAAGAAAATCAAACAGGAATACAAAGATAATCAAACAGGAATACATAGAATATTAAATAGGAATACAAATGATATAATTATAACAGGAATACAAAGGAAATCAAACAGGTATTAAGGAAAAACGTAAGAGAATCAGAAATACTGCACAGCGAAAACATTGTGAATCTTTGGGCCAAACTTGTAATGAAAAGACACAATAACTTACAACTACAAGACAGGCAGGTGCAGTAAGGGAGGCGTTGTATACAATAAAGACCGCTCTATCGACACCCAGACTCAGGTAAACAAAATGAATGAGGTGTTGATAGTGGTACCCAAACTCTGATAGGGTCCTGATTATGCCCTGTCCATCTTCCCATTGTTCGTGCTGTGTAACTCTCTTCCATTACTGTATTATTGCAGTAGTTAATCATCAAAGCAATATCTCTTCAGTTGTCTTAATTAACTTTACATTGGTGTAGTAAAGATAGGATTAACAAAAATAAAAGATTTCTAATAATGTGTGAATTTTGAAAGAATTTTTTTTTTTAATAATAATTCATGGCGCCCTCATCAACAAGGTTATTCTTTGCTATGACAAAAACAGAACATTGCCTGATTAAATTGCTAACACAGAAAAATATATTACTACTCAGAGATGGCTTATTAGACTCTCAATTGCCACTTCTTGAGCTACATCCACGTTTGTCTATCATGAATCTGTTCTCTTGGCCATTTTCTCATTAGTGAATTTGATTCATTACACTCTACGGAACTCTCACATGCAATTTCAAGTAACACCATCAATGTAGATTCAACAGTGTTTATACAGTACATAGTAATTGGTTCTTTCGGTTCCACACACCATAATAATTATATACACTGGTGTTTATCTCTACATAAAGTGATACTCAAATTACAGCAACAACTCACCGCTGATATTATGCCATTCTAAATCTTACCCAACTCGGCTCAATCTTTACATCTTTTACCCAATCCCTGCCTTTCAGAATGATTTCCTTACTCTACCCTGATGTGCCCTGGTTTGACCTACATTGACATTCCCTGATTTGACCTACATTGACGTGCCCTGGTGTGACCTACCAGTAGGGGTTGTCCTGGCCTCCACAGCGTGCCTCCAGTCCCTCGTCACACCCGCCCTTTTGCTTACACTGCGCCGCCCACCACGACCCGTCCACTGCTGTCCGGTTGGTGTCGCATCAACCTATAAACAATCACAATATAGAAGTCAGTGAATATTAAATCTGTCAACAGAGGTGTCATTATAGAAAGGTATGATAAGTAAACAAACACACTGGTTCATGCTACTGTTGAAAATATGAATTATAATTCCTTGATTGATAGCTGGTGAGAGAAACACAACAAATTATTATTATGTCCCAGCCAAGTTTAGGTTACTCTAGACTACTCTTCTAAAGACTTGGTTAAATTGACTTGGATTATATCCGATTAAAAAATATTTACAGGACTTTCAAACAGATTAAAACCTTCAGGCTCTTCACTGACTGAAACCTCTAAACATTTTGAGTACAGTTTAGATTATTATGAAGCACCACGTGACTGAATCGTCGTAGGAAAAAAGTGTATTCATGCAACCAACCAAATATTTTTTCCGTAACATTGGTTGTGAAATTAAAAACCCTGACGGAGTAGCAGAAGGAGGTTTTACCGAGTGAGGTGAGTCCCATGGTGACTGTAGAGGATGATCCATCTGCAGTGTGACTTGAGGACTCTTGAGGGCAAGCTGTGGGGTTCCTGGGGTTCCTGGGGTCGGGGGCTGAGTTGACAATGGCTGAAGCTTTACCAGAGTAGGCTTCATCTCTCCTGGGGTACTAGTGGGCTTCAGGGGGCCTAGGCTGGACTCTGGGGTTCCTTGAGCACTTGGGGGTGATGAACTCTTGAGGGTTGGGTCTGTCGAGGGTTGGAAGGCCGGGGAATTCTTGAACTCCCGCTTGAGTTTGAGGGACGACTCCAGATCACTCAGCTCCATGTCGGCCGAGTTGAGGAGTTGTTGGAAGAGTGGAGAGGAGGTGACTTGTGGCCCACTACTCACCTCCCCTCCAACACCCACCTGCTGGGGAGTAAGGGAACGATAAAAAAAAAAAAAAAAAAAAAAAAAAAAAAAACTATTAAACAGGAGGCGTATGATTCTGTAAATGATTGCCACAGCTCATGATACTTCTGGAATAAACAAGTTATTTTTTAGTATCCATCGTCTGAGGTGTTATGAGAATGTTCACACGAGCATTGCACCCATAGTATTTTTTTATGGGGTGTACATGCAGCTGGTTTGTCCCTTTTTTTTATCACCTGGTACAGTTAGTATAATCGGTCGTCCTCTCCTCCTCATGAGTTGTTAACCCCGGGAATATTATCATAGGCTGTGGATTTCTATGCGTCCCGGTTCTCTCGTCTCATTTCATGGCTTTACGCGGCAAATGTAAGGCATATCAGAACTACCTACATCAATAATATATCAAACTAAATAGGTATGTACAATATATAAACACTGGAATCTACTCAAACATATAAGTAAGGCCTGAAAAAAATAATAAAACTGGTGCATAATTCCGCTCCCCAATAATATATAAATAAAATGATAAAATACCACATACAATTCTAGCGACATTAGATGAAATTCGACATTCTGGAAAACCGTAAGATGGAATAAAGGCTGTCTTAGTCATAGTGTTCAACCTTCTTCCCTCAAACATGATTATAACATGAAATAAGTAAAATATTATTATTCTTAAAATAGAAAGACTGACAGATAGATAGAGAGATAGAGAGACAGATAAATAGACAAACAGATAGATAGATAGATAGATAAGTAAGTAAAAGATAGATAAAAAATAGGTAAATAGATAGATAAATAAAAAAAGAGACAGACAGACAGACAGACAGACAGACAGAACAGACAGACAGACAACACTCACCTTCACAACATTGTCAGGTCTGGATTCAGGGCTGGGGCTGGAGAGATGACTTTCCTCACTACCTCTATCCTTGTTGTTGCTCTTTTCCCCTTCTTCTTCCTCCTCCTCCTCCTCCTCTTGAGATTCCTGCAAACACAAATAACAAAACTACAGTCACAATCAAATATACCACGAAAAAAAAACACAACATCAAACCACAATCCCACAAGTTACGATATCATACAACACCATGCATACACACATACAAAAAACACAATAACTCGTTAGATTTATATAATTATCATGTCCAAGATCCGATACACATGATAAAAATTACTCTCTAGTTTTTTTGTTTTTTATTATTATTACCAAGAGCCTCGTCAACTCACCGCCAGGCTATGTAGTGAGGTGATGGTGTAGCTTCGTGGTAAGAGACCTGATGCCTTCCTCGTAGTCCTTATTCCTTCGTCGTCACTTATACTCTCCTCGCTCTCTTCGGGTACTGTTTGTATGGATGTTTGGAGAAGGGGTTGAAATGGGGGAGATGAGAGAGAGAGAGAGAGAGAGACAGAGATAGAGATAGAGACAGAGAGAATGGGGGAAATGAGAATGGAGAGAGATGACAGAGAATGGAGGAGAAAAGAAAGGAGAGGAGTCAGAGAGAAATAGGGTGAAAGAGAATGGGGGAGATGGAATGAAAGGTGGAGGGAATGAGAGAGAGAAAAGAGTGGAAGAGAATGGGAAAGATGAAATTCGAAATGAGACTACAGTACTGCAAAGGAAATAGTGCAGTTACTGTATATGATCAGCTAGTCAACTAACCTCCCTCAAAAAAAAAAAAAAAAAAAAAAAAAAAAAAAGATCATGATGCTAGACCCTGTTTCATAGTGGAAAACAAAACTACTGTGACGTAATTCCTGTGGTAAGTAATTCCGAGGTTGGCAACAATAAGGAGGTACTCACAGAGGGAGAGTGTACGGAACTGGTGCCTCTGAACCCTTCTGGATGATACAAGGGCTGGCAGCTTGGTCTGGAAGGTAAAGCACATGGATACCAAGTCAGTCAGTCAGTTAGTCAGTGGTTCAGTCAGGCAAGTAACACACACACACACACACACACCATTTTGTATATAGAGAGATTGTTAGATAGACGTACTGACAAATAAATAAAGACAGAAGAAAAAGAAAGAAAGCAATATAGACAGATACATAGATAAAGATAAGATAGCTAGACAAAGAAATACATAATAAGGATATAAGTAGAAAACAAAATTAATATAAACAGAAAATATAATATACACGTGTACATATTGACCAATAAGAATTTTACCCTGATATTGCAGTCAAGTTGCTGTCGCCTGAGGGGAAGGTATAAATCCTACAGAATTATGGCCTTAAAATACTGCGTTCAACTCGTTACTCGTTATCTTCATTATAAACTCACGACTAAAATAACTCCACTACTCAACTCGACCCCCAATCAAGATCTTTGGTCAGATTTCATTTTAGTGTGACGTAATAATAGTATTGTATTAGAGACGACGTGTGGGGGACACTTTAGACCCCTCTCTCATTATTTTGGATGAGGTGGAGGGGATCTCTTATCTAACCAAGGGCTTTTTTTTTTTTTTTTTTTTTTTTTTTTTTTTTTTTTTTTTTTTCTATCCAGATATCTGTTTAATTAAGGGGATAATACACTTTTGATATACTGGACTACCTTGATTCATTCCTCCAAAGTATGTCAGGAAACAGGACCAGATTAAGAGAAATATTGGTGTCCTGTTGCTTGGAATAGTTTGGATGAATCAGATACTCCAGTTTTTACCAACACTGTACTACCCTCCTTAAAGACCCCCGTGATGTAGTCAGAAAATTGGAGGTTTGTGAGTCCTTCATATATTGCCACGAAACACCACCTATATTGAAGGAGCTTGTTTCATGTCACAGTCAGGAGGAATCAGAAGCCACCAAGTCTCATACACGATCACAGGGTCTTTAACTCTCACTCTTTCTAGCCTCACAATATTCAAGCCTACTAGCACACATTATTGAGATATTCCCCCAATACAGCCCTGTCCATACACTCACTAACCTGTTCAGTCTCTTTACTCTCCTACCCCCTCTACTCTCCCATCCCCTCTATTTTCTACTCTCCCACTTCCTCTACTTTTCTCTCCCACCCCTCTATTCTACTTTTCCACCCCTCTACTCTACTTTTCCAACCCCTCTATTCCACTCTCCTACCCCTCTTCTCTATTCTCCCACCCCATCTACTCTCCCCACCCCCTCTACTCTACTCTCTCCCCTCACCACCACCAACACTCACCTTTCCATCCTCTGGTAATGGCACAAGACGGGCTGGTGTGGCTGAGGACTTGCCGCTGGTGTCATTACTGTCGAAGTGAAGGGGCGATAGTCTGTGGATGAGAAGGGATATTATAATAGTACATACATACATATACCAGGCCTTCATCTTCACGCTTATTATAATAGTGAGGTCAAACAAAGTGAATAAATCAGGTGGACAAAAGGGAAGAGAAATTAAATATGCTCCTCCTTAGTATATTCTAAAATTATGCTACCTGTACTTATTTCACTGTTCTCCCAATAATATGCAACATTCCTTCCGTTCTTCCAGTTCACTAACAAAAAAAAGTATCTCCCCCTAAATTGTTTTCCCAACACTGACTGATCTGCTTCTGTACAACCTTCATGACTGCATGGAACTCACGTGAAGGAGCTGGGAGGTCTGTCTCCTTTACTGGTGCTGATGCTGGTACCAAACAGTGTCCTCTCTCGCTCTCTGGGTGTGAAGGGTCTCTTGGTGTGTACCGTCTTCACACCCACACGCTGCACGCCCACGTTCACACTCCCCACGCCCACGTTCACGCCCATGCCTACGCTGAGGGACTGACGGGCCTCACGAATAATCTGGGCTGATGTCTTGCGAGGGGGGTCGTAGAATGGGGAGAGGACGTCCCCAGTGCAGCCCCCTATGTCTCGTCTCCTCTCAACAGCTTGGCTCATGGTCGATCAGTTGAGAGGCGAAGGAGAGAGGAGTGAGGGAGGAAAGATGCAAAGGAGAGAGGAGTGAGGGAGGAAAGATGCAAAGGAGAGAGGAGTGAGGGAGGAAAGATGCAAAGGAGAGAGAAGTGAGGGAGGAAAGATGCAAAGGAGAGAGTAGTGAGGGAGGAAAGATGCAAAGGAGAGAGTAGTGAGGGAGGAAAGACTGAGTAGAAAAATTACAAAAAGGAAGAGAATTGAGAGTTGAGGGTATGGAGGGAGAAAAGCGAAGGAAATGGAGGGATAAGGGTACTGAGGGAAAAAAAATAATCTGAGAGAAGTAGAAAAGATGGGAAGGATGGAAAATAGGGACAAGTTAATGATTTTGAACCGAGGTAGGAGATGCAATGAAAGGCAGAGGGAAGGTCAAATAGGAAAGTAGGTCAGGGGAACGGGAGGAATTAAGACGAATGGAAAAGGGAAGGAAGGTCAAAGGAGGGGAATGAGTGGGAGAGAAAAGAGAGGAGTAGAGATGAAAAGTGAGGGGAAGGGAGGGAGGGATGAATAGGGAGGAAGGGCTGAAAAAAAAAGAGAAGACACCCATAAGGATCAATAAACGAATAGGTCATCTGCTGGCCATGACCTGGATACACACACACACACACACACACACACACACACAAACACACACTCACATACATACACTACTATATAATTTAACTACATTTCTACACACATACACATACACCTCGCACACACACGGCCATAGACACAGATTGCCAATACACACACACACACACACACACACACACACACACACACACACACACACACACACACATACACACACACACACACACGCATGCAATATACTGTACTGCTTGTAATTACACCAATCACCACCAACACACCACTTCACTGCCAGCCCAATATAAATTCAATACCCATATACTGCTTCAACTCCCCGTCCCTCCCTCAGACATTCCTTTTCCTCCCTTTCTGTGTTGAATATAAAAGTTGTAAATGGCCTGACGATGTGCGATCAAATATTGTGACTTTTTTTTTTACAGCTCCATGACACACTCCACAATGACACACTCCACACACTCCACTACACAATGACACACTCCACTCCACAATGACACACTCCACACACTCCACTACACAATGACACACTCCACTTACTCCACTACACAATGACACACTCCACACACTCCACTACACAATGACACACTCCACATACTCCACTACACAATGACACACTCCACACACTCCATTACACAATGACACACTCCACTCCACAATGACACACTCCACACACTCCACTACACAATGACACACTCCACACACTCCACTCCACAATGACACACTCCACACACTCCACTCCACAATGACACACTCCACACATGCTCACTTCCCATCCCTTCAACACCCACTCCACACTATCCCAATTCCCTACACCCCTTCTCAACCCACTCTCTCATTCACTTCCTTAATATATATATATACAGTATAGTGGTAAAGGAAAACTTGTCAATATAAACTCGATCTCTTTCTGTATGGTGTTTAGTGACGTAGGCAAACATTTTCGTGGTGTTGACTATGGCTTGGTACCGACACGATGACTCCATAGACACACAAACAACAACAATAAACAACAAAACCATCATCCCTGTAACACCACCACCACCACCACAACAACAACAACAACAACAACAACAACAACAACAACGATATTCTTGCATACGACACTTATAGTAACCTTCACCATCCGACCCACCTGACCATTCATTCATCTGTCACCTCATTGTACAGTCACGAGAACTAATAAGAATGCAGATTTGGTTGAAACTCTAAACAGACCGATTCACCAACGAAGTAATTCCAGTGGAGATCTTTTTGTACATTTATTTACTGTCTCTAGGGATTCGAAGCACACGTGAATACTTAATAGTGCTCGTGACTGTACATCTTTCCACTTCATGACTCTGGTACCTTTTTACAGTCAGTCCAACCAAGCATTATCTCTTAAAATACAAATAATGTCTCCTATTCACTTATTCCTCCCAAACCACCACAGACGATTTTTCATGTCCCAGGAACACAATAACTTATACTCCATGGGATAATAAAAACTATAGAGCTTACCTAGTATCTTTCAGGGGATAGTATAGCGTTGGTAAAATTAATATGGAGTAACTAATTCCTCCCTGACTATTCCAAGCAACAAAACACCATTATTTTTGTTAATCTGGTCCTGTTTCTTGTCATACTTAGGAGGGATCAAAGCATTCCAATGTACCAAATGTGTAATACCTCCTTAAGGGGGTGTGGGAATAGGGGGACAGACTTGGGGGGGGGGGTGCGGGAGTAGGGGGACAGGCTTTGGGGGGATTTTGGGTGGTGCGGGAGTAGGGGGATAGGCTTGGGGGGGGGGATTAGGGGTGTGTGGGAATAGGGGACAGGCTTTCTACCCACCCCAAGCCTGTCCCTCTATTCCCGCACCCTCCAACCCCCCCCCCCACCCCAGCCTGTTCCCTACACCCGCACCCCCTTAATTAAGATCTTTTTATTGGTCTGCGATTCCTTTCTTCCTTGCCTCACATGCCATCAACAATAATTCAGTTAGTACGTCTGACATTCTTACTTCCCCTCCCTCCTATCGCTGTCAAGGCCTTCCATTTATGTCAATACTTGGGTTCCCAGTCTGCCAAGCACCAACATGCACCACAGAATTCCCACTCCCCTTTACCACACGCTCACACGTCACACGCTCACACGCCACCACCACCAACACCATCACCACCACAACCTCACACCATATCAACACTACCACCACCATCACTACCACCACAACCATCACCACCACAACCTCACACCACCACCACCATCACCACTACAACCTCACACCATATCAACACTATCACCACCATTACCACCATCACCACCATCACACCATCACCACCACCACTCATATCACCACCACCAACGACACCACTATCAACAAAACCGTATGACCACCACCACCACCACCACTCATATCACCACCACCACCAACAACAACACCACTATCAACACCACCATCACCACCACCAATAAATCACCACCATAAACAGATTGTAAGCACGAGAGTCATTCCCTCAACACCCATCTAGGCTCAGTTCCCTGCATGTGGTCTGAGCTATTCTTGACTACATCATGAATATAACATTTAACCATTCCGATGCTATTCCGAAAGTCGTGCAGAGGGACCCTAAATATCACCTCCATTATGTGTAGATACCAAGAAAAACTCCATGTAAGCGTTTAATTCTTCAAGGTCGCTCCGGATTCCCCCTTCCATATAAATGTTTACTTCATGCCGTAGTCAATCTTCGACCGTAGTAAGAAGGCCGGAGAAAATTATTAAATCTATATACAGTACGAAAGAAGTAGTCCGCTGCTGGCAAAAAAAAATCTAAATAGGAAAGGTTACGGCCACTGAATCTTGCTACACGTTAAGGGAATTTTTTTTTTTAGGTAAATTGGTGGGCTAGTGAACCCTCCACATTATGACACAAAACAACATATCCCTATTAGTAACATTGAGGTGATTTGTTTCCTGGCATAGTTAGGAGGAATCAGTAACCTCCCAATTTACCAACAATAGAATCTCTCCTTAATTAATTTACAGGGGGGGAGGGGTCGTGGTGTGATAAGAAGTGTTCAGGTGCTTGTAATACACGTTGGAGTACAAGGGGGAGCAAACCACCAGAGTTGATATTGGTGAACTGGAAGCTACTAATTCCTACAGACGATGCCACGACACAGCCTCTCCCAGTGTAGGTGCTGTTTTGTTGCATTGTTTGGGGGAAATAAAAGGCCCCGATTCACTGACAACATCGCAGGGCCTTTAAGGGAAGGTTTTCTTGTTTGTGATTTAGAAGTCTGTGATTTCTCCAAACTATGCCATGAAACAGATTCCCTATTAGTTCCATTGAGCGTGTCTGTTTTCTGTTAGAGTTAGGAGGAATCAGTAGCCTTCCAATTTACCAACAAAAGAATCTCCCATTAAATGCTCACCAAACCAGTGTAGCTAATCAGATAAACCAACCTTTTACCAAAATACAATAGAATAATGAAGAAGTCAACAAACTCAGGTGTCAGATACTCATGAGGGGAGATTTCCCTGTTGGTAAATTGGAAGGCAACTGATTCCTCGTAACTATATCAGAGAGCAGATGCCCTCAGTGGTACTAAGAAGGGATCTGTTTCGTGTCATAGTTTGGAGGAAATAGTGACCTTCCAATTCACCAACATCTTAAATCTAATATGCATGACACATTGACAGTAAAGGTGTTATATCACTATCATTCAATCAGTCAATGAAAAAAATATACACACAGTATAGTTGGTCCGTGAGACGTAATTTGTGACAGCTGACCATTTATTTATAGCAGTACTCTCATTCGTCTCGTGCAAATCACACAGTATTACCATAGAAGCATCACGTCTTTCGCTTATAATTTTACTAGATGAGTTTACAATAAAGATTTGATAAAGAGACATCATCTCCGAAAGGATGAAGTGAACATTGACATTATATTAAAACGCTCTTTAAATCCATCTGAATCAACATTATACAAGCGTGCACTTAAAAACCGTAAAACCTATTCTATATCAGAAAAATATAAATTATCCTTGTCTCTTTATTAGTTGAATGATAAGTAGAGAAGGGACGATTATTGAGAACAAATAAAAATAAATAAAATCAAATAATGCGTAACTGTAAGCTATAAAGGTGATCATAATAAAGTAAACGTTATCACAGTAAAGTACAGGGTGCACAGACAGATCGAGTATCAAATTTATATCTTATAAGTTGTCGAACGAACACGCACACGTACACGTACACACGCAACACCCAACACTGAGCACAGTTTGTTTCTATACGATCATTTTAAGGGGCTGCTATAAAGTGACATGTTCTCCTTGATTATATGTGATTAAATTCTCTATTATGCTGAAGACGTGGAAATGACGAAATTTAATGTATATATACGTGACTGTAGGCTACTCACTGCAGTACGTACAGTCACGGTCAATAATAATCATCCACGTATGGGTATCTCAAACAAATTACTGTCTAATGTTTTCACGGTCACATAATTATGATGTTATTGTTTTAAGTAGTGTGTAGCTGCTTGTATTAAATTAAAAGATGGTAGTTAACCTATTTATTGGAAAGTTTATCATCTAAGGAGCAGAGGGAAGCTGTCAAACTCTGATTATATTTGACCGCGACTGTACGTATGCACAGGAATACCTTGTAGCCTTTTTCTCTGGGTACTCAGAGATCTTCCTTGTGGTATGTGTACATAAATGCCACACAGTTTTGGTGACCAGTGCCACCATCTTTAATAATTGGTTTTGTAGAGTGTTGGTATATTTGGAGCAACTGATTCCCCCCATGCTATTCTAACCAACAGTCCACCAATAATATTTTTGTTCATCTGGTCCTGTCTCCTGGCATACTTTGGAGGAATCAAGAAGCTCAAATGTACCACCAGTATACTATACCCTTAAGATAAAGTGATAGTGATATAATAATGAAAGGCTGACAAGAGGTGGTAG
>JAWQEG010003966.1:0-57525 GCA_033782935.1 Petrolisthes cinctipes | reverse complement strand
GAGAGAGAGAATGTGTGTGTGTGTGTGTGTATATATATAAACAAACCATCGCTAGCCAGACAAGACGAGACATAGAGCTCAAGTAACTGTTTGGGTGAGACGAACGCTGATGATAAAATTTCTTGGGGTCTGGGGGGCTATATATCTGTGACGCCACGTACCCATACCATACTGTTGTTAGTTATCAGGTGGAGTGTATTATGCAGGACCTCACTCACCCTCCCAATAGCCAGTAGCCACCGATTGGTACACTGATAAGAGGAGATAAGACACTAAGGAGGAGGAGCAGAGGGGAGAGAGGAGGGTGACTGACTGACTGACTGTGTGTGGGATGAAGAGAGTTGCAGGAGAGTTACAGGGAAAGGGATGGTGTATGTATGAAGGGGATAAGGGGGGTAAGATAAGAGGAGGAGATGATGATGATGAGAGGGTGAGGGAGGGAAAGGGTGGTGGTGGTGATGATGATGAGAGAGAGAGAGAGAGAGAGAGAGAGAGAGAGAGAGAGAGAGAGAGCAAAAGTAGGTCAGGGAGTAGGGAGAAAGTGAATACGGAGCAAAAATAGCAATATTGAGTGGACCAATGTTGAAAAATGAAAATAGATAGAGAGAAGATGAATGAAAAAGAAGTTATATATATACATGCAGAAGGAGAAAAAGAGATAGGCTAAATGCAGGAGAAGGCAAGTAAAAGAGAGAAGGAAGAAATGAGAGAGACGAAATGAGAGAAAGGGAGTAGGGCAAAGGGTCAAAGAGGAGAAGAATACAGAGAAAAGGAGGATTGGAGAAAGAGGAGGAGGAGAAGGAGGAGGAGAGGGAAGGAGGATTGGAGAAAGATGAGAAGAGGAGGATTGGAGAAAGAGGAGGAGGAGAAAGAGGAAGGAAGGAGGATTGGAGAAAGAGGAGGGAAGGAGGATTGGAGAAAGAGGAGGAGGAGAAAGAGGAGGGAAGGAGGATTGGAGAAAGAGGAGGAGGAGGGAAGGAGGATTGGAGAAAGAGGGGGAGGAGAAAGAGGAGTGGAGAAAAATGAGGAGGAGGAGGGAAGGAGGATTGGAGAAAGAGGGGGAGGAGAAAAAGGAGGATTGGAGAAAGAGAAGGAGGGAAGGAGGATTGGAGAAAGGAAGGACGGAGGATTGGAGAAAGAGGAGGGAAGGAGGATTGGAGAAAGAGGGGGAGGAGAAAAAGGAGGATTGGAGAAAGAGGAGGAGGGGGGGGACATGATTGAAGGGGAGTAGACAATAGGACAACTGGATAGGGGTACATACATACATACATACATACATACATGACCATAGAAGAGAAGGGTATAGGGACGGGGCAGGGCAGGAAGAATGGAAGGGGAGGAGAGAAAGGGCTTACCAGGGTGAGCTTAGCAAGAGAGAGAGAGAGAGAGAGAGAGAGAGAGAGAGAGAGAGAGAGAGAGAGAGAGAGAGAGAGAACATGGGAGATGGAGGGGAGGAGAGAAAATATGGGGAAGAGAGAGAGAGAGAGAGAGAGAGAGAGAGAGAGAGAGAGAGAGAGAGAGAGAGAGAGAACATGGGAGATGGAGGGGAGGAGAGAAAATATGGGGAAGGAGGAATGTGAGAGAGAGAAAGAGAGAGAACATGGGAGATGGAGGGGAGGAGAGAAAATATGGGGAAGGAGGACTGAGAGAGAAGACAAGGAGGAAGGGAAGCAGAGAGTGAAAATGGGAAATGAAAGAAGAGGGATTATTATTAGGGGGTGGGGGGAGGCAGGGAGAGAAAGAGAGAAGGAGGGAGGGAAGCAAAGAGAAAATGGGAAATGTAAGAGAGATTATTTGGTTGGAGTAGAGAAAAATATAAAAGAGGGAGGTAGGCAGTGAGAGAAAGAAAGAGGGAGGAAGGGAGGCAGAGAGAAAGAAAGAGGAAGGGAGGTAGGCAGGGAAAGAAAGAGGGAGGCAGGGAAAAAAAGAAAGAGGAAGGGAAGTAAGCAGGGAGAGAAAGAGGGAGGGAGGGAGAGAGGCAGGGAGAGAAAGAAAGAGGGAGGGAGGGAGGTAGGCAGGGAGAGAAAGAAAGAGGAAGGGAGGTAGGCAGGGAAAGAAAGAGGGAGGCAGGGAAAAAAAGAAAGAGGAAGGGAAGTAGGCTGGGAGAGAAAGAGGGAGGGAGGGAGGCAGGGAGAGAAAGAAAGAGGGAGGGAGGGAGGGAGGTAGGCAGGGAGAGAAAGAAAGAGGGAGGGAGGGAGGGAGGGAGGGAAAGAAAGAGGGAGGCAGGGAGGCAGGGAAAGAAAGAGGGAGGCAGGGAGAGAGAGAGAGAGGAAGGAAGGGAGGGAGGGAGAAAAATTGAAAGAGGGAGGAAGGGAGGTAGGCAGGGAGAGAAAGAGGGAAGGAGGATGGGAGGTAGGCAGAAGGAGAGAATAGGGTCTACAGGGAGGCATCAGGGCATGAAGAATGAATTAATACCCTGATAAAGAAGGAAGAGGAGGAAGAGGAAGAATAAGAAGTAGTAGAAAGGTTGCAACATGGGACAGAAAGAGTTGTATGGATGGGGGGGGGAGGGTGGGAAGGAGGAGGAGGGAAAAGATAGATAGATAAGGAAAGGAGAGATAGGAAAGATAAGGAAAGGAGAGAAAATGAGATAGGTTATGTGGATGGAGGGAGAATGAGGAGAAAAGGTGGGAAGGAGGAAAGAATTAAGAAAAAGAATAAATAAGGAAGGGAGGAGAAATAGAGAGAAAGTGGAACAGGTTGTAAGGAGGAAGGCAGAGAGGAAAGGATAGGAAAGAGGGGAAAGGATAAAAGAAAGGGAAGAGAAAAGGAGAGGAGGAAAAGAGGAGCAAGGTGGGGCAGAGAGCTGAAATACAGGGAAGGCAATGAGAGAGAGAGAGAGAGAGAGAAAGAGAGAGAGAGAGAGAAAGGGGGGGGGGAGGCATAAAGAAGAAAGGGGAGGGTGGGAAGGGTATAGTTATGAAGGTGATAGGGGTTACGTATATATGAGTTGGTTGATATTCATGGCTCCATCGTAATACTTTCAATACATACTACTGGACTCTTTATGATCGTGTGTTTTTCTCCATCACTATAACTTTGTCTGGAGTTCGTCGTCAAAGATCAGTTCAAAAGTCGTCACCAGATATTTGTTTCAGAGTTAATGGTGTAAAAAAATTTTATGGTGTAAAAATTGGAGTGTGTGTCGTATTTTAAACACTGCAACAAAACATATCCCTTACTCGAATATTGAGGTCGTCTGTTTTCCTGGCATAGTTTGGAAGATTTAATGCCCCTCCATATTCCCTAAAAGAATATAATTTTTCCCTTGAATGAGTACAGTGTTCACATTAATGCATGTACAGTCAAGAGCATAAGTTCTAAGCCACGTTTTTTATGTATTCTCAATATTCTCATTTACATGTAACAAACCATCCGTCAACAATGCTTTTTGCCTCTTTCAGACTCACTCTAAGCTTTTCTTTCCTTCCATCTCCTTCTCCATAGCTTGCATGATGAACGGAAACACATCAGCGAGGTAAAATAATTTGGAACATGATATTTTTTATTAGCCACGAGGGAATGTGGAGGAACTTTTGCTCGTCACTGTACACTCCATTGTATTCTACCTAAAGACATGTATTCAAGTCAACTCTCACCCCTTATCATATACTCCTACCCTTACCTCTGTGTCTCCCTCTTTCCCTCCCTACCTACCTACCTACCTTTCCTCTCTTTCTCCCTCCTTCCCTCCCTACCTACCTACCTTTCCTCTCTTTCTCCCTCCTTCCCTCCCTACCTACCTACCTTTCCTCCACCTCACCCCTCCTCCCTATCTCCCTTTTCTTGTCACCCCACCTACCTACCTACCTCCCTACCATCCCTCCATTCTTGTCATCCCTTCTTCCCTCTCCTACCCTCTCTCCCCTCCTTCCTCCCTCCCTCCCCCTCTCTTCCCTTCTTCCTCCCTCATTCCCCCTCTTCTCCTCCCTTCTTGCGACCCTTCCCCCCCCCCTCCCCCCAACACAATAGCCACACCACACACCCCTCCACTTCTGTCAATCACTGTCCTCAAACCCCCTCAATACCCCCCAATACCTAACCATTTTCCCTGTCCTTTCTACCTCTGACCGACCGCCTCTCTCTCTCTCTCTCTCTCTCTCTCTCTCTCTCTCTGATAACGTATGTTTGTATATTTGTCTACCCTTCTCTCTCTCTCTCTCTCTCTCTCTCTCTCTCTCTCTCTCTCTCTCTTGTATGCTTGTATGTCTCTCTATCTATCTACCTACGGTATCTCTGTCTAATCGTATCTCCTCTCTCTCTCTCTCTCTCTCTCTCTCTCTCTCTCTCTCTCTCTCTCTCTCTGTTACCTCATACCTAACCCCTATCACCTTCCTATACCTACCCTTCCCACCCTGTCCTTTTTCTTTCCCTTCCCCCCACGCCCCCTCTCTCTGCC
Organism: Petrolisthes cinctipes; assembly: GCA_033782935.1. NCBI lineage: Eukaryota > Metazoa > Arthropoda > Malacostraca > Decapoda > Porcellanidae > Petrolisthes > Petrolisthes cinctipes. The sequence continues at coordinate 53,126 of JAWQEG010003966.1, read as the reverse complement.
TCTCTTGTCTTCACTTATTGCATTCTTTCTCTAGCAACAAACTACACTGCTCTATTGGGAACAAACTATACTGCTCAATAAGAAACTATAAAGCTACACTATACTTGGAACTACTACACTACTCTATAGGGGAATAATCTACACTGCTCTATAAGGAACTAACCTACACTGGGAAACAACACTGCACTCTTGAGAACTACACTGCTCTATAAGGAACTAAACTACACTACAAGGAATTATACACTGCTCTAAAAGGAACTAACCTACACTGCTCTATCAGGGAAGGTAGAGCAGTACTTCTCCAGAAAGAGAATAGCGGTAGTGGTCTCTTACATACATAGGGTCAGTGATCTCTTTTTGGTACAATGAAGGGCTACTGATTCATCCAAACTAACCCCAGTAAACAAATCACCTCAGTGTTACTAATAGGGGTTCTGTATCATCTGTTTAGTGACACAGACTGGAGGATTCTGTGGCCCTACCAATTTACAAAAAAGTTGTTCTCCGCTTAATCCTGTCTTCGCCTCTGCACTATGAACCGTTTTTTACCGTTAGAATGTTTACCGTTTATTGTTTACCGTTAGAATCAGCTTTCCTTCCTCTGAATCTGTTGGCTCTGTTGTAGGTTGGTTGGAAGGCTACTAATTCCAACAAACTATGCCAGGATGTGGTATACTTTAGAAAAATCATTATCCTTTCAATCAGCCGACAACAGAGGGAAAACATTATAAGGTACAGTTGCAGACACATGAAACAGACCCGCCTGTAACGGGGCCCCTCAGTGAGCATAGGGTGGAATGAGAAATTGTGTGTAAAGGCGTTTCCTATATTATTATGCTTGATAAGGGACTCCGTTTGAAGTGTATCTGATTCATGTGTTCGCAACTGTACAATGGAGGGCTGTTGAATCTTTCAAACTATGTCATGAAACAGAATCCCTGCTATAGTTAGAATATGAGGTGATTTTATTCCTGGGATGGTTTGGAGGAAGTAGTAATTTTTCCCCACTTTACGAAAAAAAAATGGTGTTCTAACCCTGTAATATTCGTTCTTCCTATGCACAAACTCAGTGAGGGAGCTGGAATTCATAGTCACAGTACCGAAGTTTATTTCTCTGGCAAATCACAAATAACAAGGTGTGGCAGTTGTCACGTAGAAGCCACTGTGTATTTATTTTGCTTGGATTTTCATGTCAACTAACTCTTGGGAAAATACTTAGTAGTGGCCTCGTTCCACTCCACAAGTTGTTATCATCATGTACAGTATACATATTAGATTAGAGAGAGATAAAACATACAGTTGCTATCATCATACACACACGAGAGAGAGAGAGAGAGAGAGAGAGAGAGAGAGAGAGAGAGAGAGAGACAACGTGGCAGTATAAATCACCAGTAGTACCAACTCAACTCAACACGATAACCTTCACGTACTTGGATAATCGATCACATGTTTGTACAGAAGGTTTAGCCGTGCATGAGCACATACAAACATACATACATACATAAATACATACAGTCGCGGTCAGTATTTCTTGCCCTCATCACATGTTTGTATATAGAAGGTTTAGCTAGGCACACGAGTACACACATACATACACACTTACGTACTTACATACTCGTACATACACACATACAGTCGCGGTCATTAAATACTCTTTGCCCACCATTTTGAATCAATAGTTGTAAACCCGAATGAGACAACGCTACCAAAATGGCCCCGGCTCCTTTCATACATACCCGACAGCTGGACTTTTTTGATGGGGACTGTACAAGCACGGGACACGTCATCTGAGTTGGCCGAGAGACACAGATATAGACTGATGTTCCAAGGTTACTTACTGCATGCAAGTCTTGAATACTATATGCTGTTACTGGCCTTAATAATAATAATAATAATAATGTCTGAATGGCTGGGGAGATAGATATAATTATTTGCTTGCTTTAGGGGAGAATTTCTTTTGCGTTAGTTTGGAGGACTACTTATTCTTTCAAAACTAATGCCACGAAACTATAATCATCTCATTTTTATTAATTGGGGATCTGCTGGCTGTTTCGTGACATTGTTTTGAGGGATTCAGTATAGGCCTAGTACTCCAGTTTACCGTCACCAGTTTCTCTCCTTACTCTTGTGCTCTGTGTATCAGTATGTGTGGATGTATGTATGTATTTTATAGTGTTTCTGCGTTGCATTTTTCATAGTATACTCCCAACTCTCTCTCTCTCTCTCTCTCTCTCTCTCTCTCTCTCTCTCTCATTTTTCATAGTATACGCCCAACTCTCTCTCTCTCTCTCTCTCTCTCTCTCTCTCTCTCTCTCTCTCTCTCTCTCTCTCCACTGACTGAACTGACTCTGCTCTCGTCCATCTCTGTGTATTACTGCCATCCACTAACTCTCACTGCTTCCCTCTCACTCTCACCCTCGCCCTATCACTCTTCCTCTCCCTCTCCCTTTCCCTCTTTATGGGCGGTGAGGCGGGAGTTTTTGCCTGGCGAGTGAAGGGTTCCTCTGTGTCACTCCCTGCCCGACCCTCACCACCCAGAACTATACCATGTTACAGGGAAGCTACAGTACAGTACTACTATTATTATTATCATCATTACGTAAGAACTAGTACCAAGCCAGGGAGGTTTCATTTCTGAGGTTACTATTATTATTATTATTAACTAGTACCAAAGCTGGTAGGTTACAGTTCTAAGATTGTTGTTATTATTATTATTATTATTATTATTATTATTATTAACAACAACTAGTAACAAGATTGGGAGGTTTCAGTTCTAAGATTGTTATTATTATTATTATTATTATTATTATTCTTATTATTACAGTGAGAGAACTAGTACCGAGCCTGGAGGTGGAGTATATGTCATTTAGGCAAGTACTGAAGTTGTAGAAAGTAGTTCATTAAGGGGATAATACAGTGTTGGTAAATCTGAAGTAACCGATTCCTTCATGCAAGCTATTCCAAACAACAGACCACCATTATTTTTGTTCATCTGGTCCTGTTTCCTGGCATAATTTGGAGTAATCAAGGCCCTTTAATGTACCAAAAAGTATGTATATATAACACCCTAAAGCAGGAGAGAGGAGAAAGATCAAACTACAAGGAAAAAATGTATGTACAGTAGCCTATTATAATTATGGGACAGAAGGTGTGTACAGTAGGTATGGGGCAACATGGCGTGGGAGAGTGAGTGGCTTCATCATTTTGCTTACTGTAGGTTGGTTGGTTTACGTTCGATTCAACTATGGTGTGATTTTTTTATATATAGTAAATAACCAGTCAGTCATATCTCACCTAACATATGTTTTGCTTGAGGTTAGATTGGTTTTAGGTTTGATTGGTTAGGTTATTTACTACCTAATATAACTAAATGGTATTTAGCGACTGACCTTTACGTGATCAGAATAAACTACAATAGTTCAAGTTAATTAAAGTTAGATTACATTACGTTAGAGCAGACCAGATAATTTCTCTTCATTAAAGGAACAAAAAAACGTGTATAAACATCCTCATATATAATAAATACAGATAAAAGAATACAACACATGCTTTATTCCCTGTAGCATAAGATAGTTGGTAAGACTGCACCCTGTTCCTGCTGTTCCCCGTCTCTCATCACCACACTATCACATCCACCTTGATTATCTCGCCTTCTTTACACCCTCACTCTTAATTATCAATATCGTTTATCGTGTAATATCGATGACGCCAAGATGTCAACATTACTCGTTCGTTCAGGCTGCGCTTCCAATCATAATAAAGGCGTACCTGATATTGATTTGAATGTGATTATTATTAGTTACCTATGCCTTCGTTACCTTTGTGTGTGTCTGTCTATATGTTAGCAGGATTAGGCAAAATTGTATTATGTGTGTACATTTATGGAACTTTTACCAAGGAAATGACTCGTGATTGGCAACAATTATCATAATTGGGAGGGATCCGCTTTCAGATCAAGATCCAGGATTTCTTTTTTAACTTAACTTGTAGAATTAAATTGAAGAGTGAAATATAGGTGACTTTTTCTTAGACCTTCACAACATTTTGGGAAGGATGATTGAACAGTGCACCGCCTTGAAGTAAGATGGCGTTCGTAAAAATGTCTTGATATTATTATTATTATTATTATTATTATTATTATTATTATTATTATTACTTGTACATTTCTAAGGAAAATTTTTTCGATTATAATTAAGTTTTCCCTTTAGTGAATATACTTCATAAATACGTTGGACGGCTTCTAAACCAGTATCGTCAATGACAACCTTGGAGAGAAAGACGTCAAATGGAGGGAAGAAGAAACCAGTTTATTCATTTATTCAGCGTTAGAAAGTCAACTGTTTCAACCTGATGGAATCATGAGATCAGTACAGTAGATGGATGATAGAGATAGTTTGTTTATTCTTTCTTCATTGTTTTATACATAATCGATTTAGTTCCTCTGTGCTGTAAAATCATTTAACCTTTAACAATGATGAACACAGACGACATTTTACTCTTAATTTATGCAGAATGGATCCATGTTTTAGGCATCAAAGTCATTTTTAGTCAATTTTGCAGTGCCTTCAGTGATAGTATATACCGTATGTCATTAGGCATTGTTAAATACAGTAAAATAAACTAACAACCAAAGACAGTTAAGTAATAGAGCAGGCATATACAATTAAATAAGCGAAGTGAGTTGCGAAATGGACATAACGAATCTACTGTAGTCGTATATGAACCGGTATGGAGGCAGACTATGGCTGTATATTGTGGTGTATGTGAGAGGTAGAGCGGGTAAAGAGAAAGTAGCCTATTGGAGGGGAGTATTGGGGAGGGAAGGGGGCCACTGAGGGAGAGGGTAGGGAGGGGGATGGAGGGAGGTATCAGCAGCAGCACAACACTGTAAGCGTACAATACTGTGCCTTGAGGTGGGACTTGTACAACAACACTATATACCACCGTCACACATCATTGTTGTCTTTGTTCTCTTTCATAATATTACTGCAGTTGTTTTTCTATATTTACTTTTATTAATTTCCCACATGTATCTGATAACTAAACGAAAATAAAGTTCTTAAAAAAATAGTAGAATAAGACAGTTAAAGACACACACTACACTGCTATCTTACCGTTATATTATATACCCTGCGTCTACTAATACAACCACCTCTGTTAACTATGTATATATCAAATTATTCATTACCTTAGCTTTACCCTCTAGCTCTGCCCCCAAGTACTAAACCTATATTATACCTTACTCACTATCTTGTCCTAACTGTAAAATATGATGTAGTTTGGAATGCCAACGCCAGCCACTTCTTTCCGTTACCCTGATGACCACCACCACCACCATCACTACACCACCTCCTCTGGCTCTGTTTACTGTTGTATTGGCTCTCTTAGTTCACCGTCCACTACTGTGTCTAACCTCATTTATATATACACACACGTACTCACTCTTGACTTGGGCTTATCTGTGTCGTTTCGTAGGATTTTGTCTGGTGACTGATGTTTTAGGGCCAACGAGTAAAGAACTGAAAATGGGGATAGAATAAGTCAAGTAAACCTGCCTTTGTTTGCTCTGCGAATTAGAAAGCCAATTAACTTTTCAGTGTTTGTGTATGCTGTTTTTCTACTTATTTCCCCCTCCTACTCTCCTCTCTCTCTCTCTCTCTCTCTCTCTCTCTCTCTCTCTCTCTCTCTCTCTCTCTCTATATATATATATATATATATATATATATATATTGCCAGAGATTTGTGAACTGAACTGTGTACATAGATGCATTCGTATTTCAGGATTTGTCTTAGCTATGTGATGGGAATTGTTCTGGATGCCTGCGTTCCAAGCCTTATAGTATAACATTCTACGCTGGCTGCTCTGTTGCGAATGGTTGTGGTTATTTCGTTATTGCGTTGTTTTACAGATGAATAAATAAAGACCCAGCGAACAAGAGTGCAGTGTTATAAATGCCACGGTGCATTCCTGAATCGTGTATGTGTGAACCTATAAAATTTTGTCTCCCTGTCATAAAAAAAAGAAGATATTTTTTGCGTGCCGTCAACTCGATCACCCTTGTCAGTCGTGTGGGTTGGCTCCCCTGCTGTCTTGTGTTTCGCAGAGACATGTGGAGGAATCCGTAACCTTCAATCCTACTTACACCACTCGCCTCCTTCCCACAACCTTCCTCTCTTCTCTGTCCCCTTCACTCACTCACCCAGTTATCCCAGTTGTCAGATACAACCATGATTATGTATGTAAGGGTCACACAGAGTGGATCATGGAATATATGATGTTGACATCAGTAAATCTAATGTTCTCACAGTATTAATCTTGAGAGAATCTATAGCTTAATTATGGAAAGTGTTGACGACTTTCGAAGGCTTTAAAACACGAGGAAACAGAACAGACCCTCCCTCCGTCTTCTGGACCCACCTCTACTCTCCAGGGGTCAACCATCTCCCTCCCTCCTTTCCTCCGTCCCTCTCACCCCCCCTCTCCTTCCATCCCTTCCTCCCTGGTGCTCCTCTTTGCCTCCCAGCTCACCCGAGTGGTGGTGTGGGAAGTGTTCTTATGGTCCTTTTTTGTGTTTGTGTTGCAGTGTGGCTGGAGTTGTGATTTACTTTTTTTTAGAAGCATATATCCTTTCTTACGTCCAGTCATTATCATCATCAGAGATGTAATCGTCTATAACGAATCCCTACAGGTATTATGGATTAGTGTACATACATGTAATACTGTTGAGGAGGGAGAGAGCGTGCGTGATGTAATAGTTTAGTTGGGAGGGCAGGAGGCCAGCCAGCCAACCCAGGCAGGTTCGCCTTACGTACCCCCATAGCTCGCCCTCTGACTGACTGACTGCTTTCTACAGCCTAAACTCCATTTTCACTTTCCAACGGCACCATCTCCTTTTAAAAGAAACACGTACGATATTTCTGATGCTACTGGTTAAAAAAAATTAAATGCCTAATTAATCTGAGCGTTGTTGATTCGAGTGATATGACAGCATTGGAAAAAAAAGAGAGCGAAAATGCCTTCGGGAATCATCATACATCGCGCATGTACCCCCTGACCGCGTTATCCGGAAGCTAGTGCCAGCGTTCCTTGAGGCTTAATTTTTACAGTGTTTTTTCCATTTTTAGCATCATTGTCACAGCCTTTACATGTTACCCACAGCCCCGAACAACCCCCCACCCCTACAGAACAAGCGTTACCCCCGTCCCTAACCCCCACATCCCTCCCCTCCTCCCCCTCGGCTGTGATGGTGGTGGTGTGGTGGTGGGACTGAAAGGCGGAAGGGGGGTGATGATGTTTGAGCGTGAGAGCGGTACAGCAGTATAGTAGTCATTTACCCCTCCTCCCTCTCCTTGTCTCCCTTTCTCTATCTCTCTCGCCCTCTCTTCCTTCTTCTTTCATGCTTCATCTGCGCCTACTACTGCCAGAATCACCACAACGGCTACTATCATCATCATCACCAGCTGAACCTATAAACCATCTTAACTACTGCCACTACTAGCTTACCACTGCCACCACCAGTATTACCACTACAACCACCATTAAATTCGTAACTTGTACAGCCACTACCATCACCAGGTACCACCACAACTATATTATACCTCTACCATCAATTCTAGCTGTAACATGCACTACTTTCCCCACTACAACTACCACCTCTTCCACAAAACTACCACTAAATCTGTAACTTATACTGCCACCACCATCACCAGGCACCACCATAACTACCACTACCATCAATTCTGCCGAAGCTGTAACATGCACTACCATCCCACTATTACTACTACAACGACCTCCACCAACAGCAATACAACTACCACCACTACCATTAAATCTGTAACTTCTACTGCCGCCATCATCACCAGGCACGACCACAACTACCACTACCATCAATTTTAACTGTAACATGCACCACCATCCCCACTATAACTACTACCAGTATCACCTCTACCACTAACATTAACACCACTACCATTAAATCTGTAACTCGTACTACCACCACCGTAACCGAACACCACTACCACTACCATCAAACATTCTTTTATAGCTGTAACATACACTACCATCCTTACTACAACTACCACGACCACTAGCACAACCATTTGTTAACATTACCAGCATCCTCCTCAAAGATAACTAACGCTACTACCACCACTACTACCATTAATACTACTACCACCACCACATAAGTAATATACACTACCACCCTCACCACAACTACTACTATAACCGTCACCACTATAACTACTACTATAACCATCGTCACCACCATATATACCATTTAAACAATCTTCACCACTACCACTGCCACTAAAATCTGCCAACACACAAGATTGTTCGTGCAGCTGAATACTAGTATCATCTTGCCTTCTATTTATAAACTCAGCAAGGGACATAACAACTCTAGAGGGATTCTGAAACATATCCAATGAGGTTCGTTAAATATAAAACCTATGGAGGAGATTTAATAGTGGATTTTGTTTGTGTGTGTGTTAATAGAAAATCCTTTTGGGGAGCTTCTAAGAGATAGAGGAAGAAATCATAAACGTCAGAGGTAGATCGGTTACAGTGGCGATGGTTCCTGTAGTATATTTATCTCATATATTCTCTTATGGGCGACGGCAAATGCAAGGCAAAATCTTTAAACCATGTTTATATAGCCTAATAGTATTGTAGTCCATTGTAGCGGTAATCGATTATTGTCATTAATTTACAGAAATTATGGGCCATTTGAATTTTCTTCGTAAAATATCCTTATAGACGGCCTTGATAAAAAGAAAACAAGAAAACACAGGCGGGAAATTTTGCACTTTACAAAGTAGTGAACTTTTCACTTGAAAAAGTAGGCTTACTCTTGTTCGTATCTTTAATATTACCTAACTGTTTTTTACATACATTTCAATAAATTCAGTATTAGTATGAATGAATATAGCCACCTCAAGGCCGAGTGGGAGTACACGTCACAGAGTTTGGTCTGGTAAGGGCAAGTTAGTGTCCCAGCAGGAACCTTACTCGATATATCGATTTCTTTATTATTAGCTTACCACGCGTGTTGCTAGGCTGGACAATGCTTACCCCCAACACTTGTACAAGTCAACCCTCCGTTATATTAGACTGGTTGCTGGTTGCGAAGCGGCGAATCCCTTGCTGTATACTGAAAAATTCTGTAAAAAAAAAAAAAAAAGGTATTCTACATAATCATTATCTTCAGCCTTTGGTAAAATTATCGATTAATTGTGAGTTACGACGCTTCTAAAACAATTGTGTTATAGCATAATAAAATCTAATATTCTGAGTTATGGAGCTTAGAAGCTATCCCAAGTTAAATAATTATAGACTGATTGTGATATTTGGAAATAGTATATCGTATTTTGAGTTGACTGGCAAACATTCCTGTATCCAATTTTTGATGATGTTAAGATGAATACTGACTTAGAATAGAATGGACCATGAATACTTACTTATAACCACTTTATGGAAACTGATGAATATTATGGAAATAGAACAGACAAACTTAAGGAGTGCCCAAGGTGAATGAAGTGGTTACATCTTCAATAAGTTTTCATTTTTCATAACCTGGATTTTAAACAACATTCAGAAGTTGTGTTTGAGGCTGGTTTATTAATTGGTAGCAGCTGCTCATAGGCTGGCTGTAAGTAAGTTAGTGATTGAGCAAGGCTGACTTCCTTGCCTCTTGCAGTATAAAGCAAGCAACGAGAAACTTGTGCAATGCAGCTGATCGATAAAGTTTGCTGCTGCCATGGGTCGGTCCCCCTCCGTGGTCTTTCCCAACATCCGTCTGCCAGTACTGAGACAAAGAGAGAGTTGCTGCACGGGGTGAGGTGAGGGGGCAGGGCGAGCAGATGCAGGCGGGTTGCAAGGTGAGGCGAGGCTGGGGGTAGGGGAGGGGAGGGAGAAGGAATAGTTGCAAGGCGAGGCTGGGGTGACAGAGCATGCAGCTAGGCTATGTAAGGAGAGAATTTTGTTCCAGTAAAGGTAAGCACGATAGAGGAAAATGTTCATAAGTTTGTTCTTTTAGCGGACGAGTTTCAAGTTCACACTAAATTTCTTCCCGTATAACAGGTGCAGTAGGTTTATAAATGCAGAACTAGCTATTTAAAGAGAGAATTTTGTTCCAGAAAAAGTAATAACACTAAAAGGAAAAATTTCAGTCTTTCGTTCTTGTAGCAAATAGTTTCTAGTTCACGATAATTTCCTTTCCATAGTAATAACAGGTGCAAGAAATTTACAAATGTATATAGGATTGGGAGGAGAGGCAGGGCGATGACGAACCGAGCACCTGAGATATGTTACAGATTTTTAATGAGGTGAGATTTTAGTTTCTGATTCAGTGTATTTTTTAACTTGACCGGAGCAGGTGAGTCGAAGGTGAGGATGGGGGCAGGGTGGGGCTGGGAGGGGAGGGGGAAGGGTGAAGGGTTGGGTCATGGAGGTAGTATAGTATACTACCTCCATGGGTTGGGTAGTGGTAGAGCGAGGGAGCGAGAGAGGATTGGGAGAGGCAGGAGGGAATTAAAAGGAGAGAGGGCGGGGGTTGGGAGAGTGTAGGAAATGGAATGGTATTGGGAGAGGGTGCATGGGGGGTGGGGGATGGAGGGTTGGAACTGGAAAGGAAGGGAGTGAGACAGGGTAGAGGTTGAGAGGGCAGTGGGAGAGGGCGGAACGAGCAGCTATGGTATGCAAGATGATATTCCTGGTGTGATATATAAGTCTGAAGAATGATGAAGGATTGTATATAGGGTTGTCTGGTCTTATTACCTAATGGACGGGGATAATGTAAAGAGATATCTATAGTTCATGCAGTGAAAGTAAGGACAAAGGAAACACTGCTGATTGTATCTCGTTGTTCTGTTATTTTTAAGCTATGCAGGCGACTTGAAAGGTGGAGTGAGTTGAGGCTGGGGAAAGTTGCAAGGTGAGGCGAGGCTAAAGAGAGGAGATGCAAAGTGAGGTAAGGCTAAGGAGAGGAGTTGCAAGGTGAAGTAAGGTTAAAAACGGAGTTGCAAGGTGAGATGAGGTTAAGGAGATGAGTTGCAAGGTGAGGTGTGGCCAAGGAAAGGTGTTGCAAAGTGAAGTGAGGGTAAGGTGAGGTGTTACAAGGTGAGCTGAGGCTAAGGAGAAAAATTTTAAGGGGAAGTGGTAAGAGGATTAGAAAGAAGCATGGTAGAATGATTACTTTGGATATTTTCATTTTTCAGAAGGTATATTTTCATATTTTTACCTCGAACTGTACAATACAGTTACACCCATGAATTTGCTGTACAGCCAGATGCAAGATGTTTCACCCCCTGTATACAATTCCCAGTGTTTGGTTCCTCGTTCAGTCATGAGCTATAGTTTGTGTTAAACCCTGCATGTTTCCCAATGTCAGAGATTCTGTATTTAAGGCACTAGCTGGAACTAGTGCAGTGGTGTGTCGGATGAATTAAAGGGAGAGATTCTTTTTCGTAAACTGAAGGGCTACAGAAACCATCACACTCTCACAAAACAGATCCCTATTAGCATCATCGAGGTGACTTGTGTCCTGGGATAGTTTGGACGAATCATTAGCCCTACAATTTACCAAAAAGAGGTTCTCCCCTAATTAATACTGCAAGAAGTCCTATAGATAAATATTTTTCCTCACGACACACCACTACACCACTTGCAATAGCCAATGCAGACTTGTACCCCTTGTCTCTCCTTCTGTCACTTAGGTAATCGGTTCTGGAAGGGGTCGAGAATCTTCTACCTGGGCCGTACTGTACAATTGCCTCGGGGAATTCCTAACCCCACATGCTACCTTCTGTTGAAATGTACAGTGTTGTAAGAATGGTCATTATTTTCTCTGTACGATTCAAGGCGATTTTTATTTTAGACAGGATACAGAAGATATTATACAGTATCCCATTGACTTCAGATAAGATAAAGAAGATGTAATACAGTATCCCAAATAATCTCACAATTAGTTGCAAATATGTATGAGCTTCCTTGTCGCACAATTATTGCTATTTTAGCTAGGATCGATTCCCGGGTGGGTTACTTGCTGACATACACCAATACTGCTGTACTGAAATAGTTTGACAGTGAGCCACAGATGGGTACAGGAACGCCTTGAGGCAATTGTACCACGAATTCTCGAGAGATGAGTGTCTGTTCGTAGCACTTTTTTCTAATACACTAGAGTGTGGGTGAACTGGAGGGCTACTGATTTCACCAAACTTTACCACAAGACAGATTACACCAAGTAGAGAATCAGTATTATAACATAGGTTGGAGTTATCTGTAGTTCACACATTTGCTAGCACTGTATTACACCCTATAGTTGCATGCACCTTCATCACTCCATTGCAATTTTTTTAACCGGGTTATCCTTGTATTTATAATTATCTTTGTTGAAGTGTAAGTTAACTTTTTCATTTGTTCAATATTTTTTTCTACTGTGTATGATGCACCTTCGTGTTCTTTGCTGGTATACTCTAGCATTTATATTCTCGTAAGTTCTCGTACAGCATGCATCTTTCTGGTTATCTACGTGTATTGTTCTCATCAACATGTTATTCCTGAACCTTTTCCACACAAACAAACGATATCCATCAACTTTATTGATCTGTTTCTCATTATGTACACTGCACGTGCTTTTCGACTTTACATACTTGAGCTATTGTTTAGATACTGTGTTTGGGTGACTGTTAACAAGCTTGGACTAACTTTACTCATATTTGGACTACCTTCACACACATGGGCTGCTTTTCACTGACTCTGGTGGCTGTTTTTCACAAAGCTATTAAGATGAACTAACTATAAGTACAGTCTTGGACAATACTTTCAGCACACTTGGAAGTAACTTAACACATGACATCATCCTCTAGAATATGCTGGACAGGATTACTAAAATTAGATTTGGCACCAGCATCTGTGGTAATATGTTGTAAGCAGGTGTATATTTACGTATGAAAGCAATAATGGGAATAGGCTATGAATGGATTTTATTATATATAAATATTTGAGTCGCACCTGTTGTAAGTCGAAAATTAAGTTTGCAAATATAGTGTACAATCAGAGTAAAACATCTCTCCAGTTTGATAGCCAGCAATGATATCCACACTTGTCCCGAATGGATATATATAAGTATTTTAATCAGTATAATATGATCATTTCTACGACTCATATACCTTTCACAACACTATCATTCTTAAACAGATATAAGTGTTTTAATCAGTATAATATGATCATTTCTACGACTCATATACCATTCACAACATTATCATTCACAACATTATCATTCTTAAACAGATATGACCAAAAGAGAGGAAGGAGGTGTGACAGGACAAAATGACCTTGGCTGTGCTTATATATATACACAGTGGCCTCAGCGTGTATAATTATATGTATGATCACAGCAGTATTCATTCGGTTGCTATCTCAAATATACACTGTATTGTACTGGACTCAGAATTCAGTTATTTTCGTTCATAAAGTAGTATTTATCATAATCTACTTTATTATCGTGAAAGGAAATTAATTGATTGTTCAAAGCAAGGTACGAAAAGTTCAATACTGTACTTACTTGTGCACCCACTGTATCAGAATGAAAAGGGTGGAAGTTTAAGATTTAATGCCCAAAACTTTAAAGTTACTAACTACTATATAATCTCCATTCAGTAATGTAAGTACAGTAGGTGTCATAATTATCTGTCTTTTGGTCTGGCTTAAATATGAATACTGTTCAGAAGTTATACAACGACTAATTGTGTATTCTAAACTTAATGAAAAGTGTGACAACATTTACTAGGTCATAGGTAGGCTTCATGAGGGAGTATTACATCATTATTACATAAATATTTAAAGAGAGAAAACCCACACTGATCGCCAAGTGTATGTATGTACAGTCGGCGGCAAAGTCGTGTCACCTCACTCAGCACTTTTTGAAGGATATTAAAGGCTAATCATCAAACAATCACATTCACCAAACAGAATTACAATATCCGGGGGGCAATTTGATAAGCTCCTCTAGTTTTTCAGTCTACGAGCCACTGAAGCTTATATTTCCATACTGTAATTCTCGACTTGGACAGAAGTGGCGACAGGACTTATGCCACCAACTGTACATTAGCGTGGAGGTTTCATCACTGTAACAAAACCTGTTTACTACAATAATATATAACGCTAAGAAACTTATCATCTTCCCTCCGGTATAATTATCTGTGTATTCGTTGTTCATTATTTGGTTTAATCGGTTTCATCCCTATTTACATCCCTAGTTAGACTTCCTAGGACTTGGTGGTGTATAATAAAAGCAATTACTATCCCAAGTACGCCAAGCTAATGATCATCATCTTGTTCTACAGTAAAATACGGTGTTATTATCATCTGTTTATCATACATTTCATTATTCGGTTTCATTTCTATTTACATCCCAAGTTAGACTTACTTGGTGAGGTATATATAATAAGAGTAGTTGCAATCCCAGATGTGGAAGGGACAAGCGTGTGACAGTACCGGTATATACCAGTTTTTCACAACTCGGCGGGACATACATACATACAGTTGCCAAAAGAGGAATTGTGACAAAAAATCTTTATGGAACTTTAACCATAGTAATATCCACAATTATTTGAAGGGATCATAAGCATGTATAACAGAAGGAAATATACATATCCTTCTGTAATACATACTTATAATCCCCAACAAACAACTATGGACATTAATATATTTAATGTTCAATCAATAGTTGTCGCAATTCCTCTTTTGGCAACTGTACATATACATATGAAACCCAAAATGACACGTGTACAACACCACAAGCCATGAACTGAACACCTGCGCTGATGCTGCTGTTAGTGCTTCTGTCAGACCCTTGCCACACCTGCCCTCGTCACCACACCTGCGTATACTTTACATAACCAACACGCACACTAACAATATATATATTTATCATGACAATAGAAATGCAGAGGCAGCCAGGAACACACCTCACCAAGCGACAATGATACTATGCAGTTGGAAAATATATATATGCAGTATATATATATGCACAGTACATACAGTATATAGCCGTGTGTGCAATCGCCTTGAAATATTCGGGAGATGTTTGCTATATAACTTTGCACAATCCTCTGTTCCTCTTACAAGTTGTATGTATTTTGCATCTGGGATTTGTTGTTGTCAAGGGAGTATGTGGGCGATGCAACACACGATCGTAATGAGCAAGAGAGGCTTCGGTTAGGTTAGTTTAGAAGACGTCTCCCTTACACTGAATTATTAAGATGACTGTTAAGATATTTGACATGGAAGACGATTATGCCTCATCTTGTGAGATTTTAAGTTGTCCTACATTAGTTCAGTTGCTCTTTATAGGAATAAGGCAACCATTTTTTATATACGGGTAAATGTAAATAGTTTTGTTCACTTATGGGCAAATTAATGAGGCAAAAGAGAAATACAGTGTTGGTAAATCTGGAGCAACCGATTCCTTCGAACTGTTCAAAGCAACACACTTTCTTAATTCAGATCAACACTGATAATTAAACATTAATTTCTTGTATGCTTCACAGTTATAATTATTTTTTACTTTTAATATTCTCTGTTATGCACTCCCCCCCCCCCCCAAGCAAGTGTAGAATAGGATTTCCTAGTTATATCCTCCCTTAGTGGAGGGGTCACGTCCGCTTGTGGAATATAATGGACTGTAGATTCTTTATTTACTTACACATCTGCAATACCGGAACAATTCTACATTCGTGTGGCCACCTTCCTTGTTGCTGTTCTTCACATGAAACATCAATGGACAACTTAAGGATCCCCGTGATGTAGTCAAAAATTGAAGGCTAGTGATTCCTTCAAACATTACTACACTAAACACCATCTACATTGAAGGAACTTGTTTCGTGGCATAGTCAGGAGGAATCAGAAGCCACCAGGTCTAATCCACGACCACAGGGTCCCTTAATTAAGGAGAGATTCTTTTATTGGTGAATTGGAAGGCTACTGATTCCTCCTAACTATGACAGAAAACAGACGCCCGCAATGGTACTAATTCCATTAATATCGAGTTTATATGCGTCTACATGGCTCCAAATACCACTTGCCTGAGTCTAGATCCTACACAGAATTTATGTTCAAGCTCCATTCCACTGTGCTCAGGATAAATATTACGAAATAGCCACATGGTATGATTGTCAATCTGGGGTCTTGAAAAAAAAAAAATGGATTGATATTTCTTTTACTCATCCATACATGACCATTTTATTCATTCTTGCATAGCTAACAACAAATCTGTTATAAATCCATTAGAGTATACCACAAGGATATACTGCACTCAAGAGATATATCCCCCTTATGTCGTAGTGTTAATTTTTTTCTTTTCTTTTTTTGTACGTCAAAGAGATCAAAGGTTTAAAGTAACTGTAAGAGACACGACGCTCTGCCAGTCAAAAAATAGAGCCAGATTGGTGTTGTCAATCAAAACAGTTATCGTTGTGTTTCGAATAGCTGAACTACACATTTTTGTCACTTCTTTTATTGTGGCGTTTACAATTTAGAAACCTATCGTGTGTATTCATACCGCAATCCTCCATAATATAAATCTCACCTCCTTTAGGTCTGAGGTTTCCATTACATCGCCAACAGACAGATAATTATGCCTCAACATGTACTATCAAAGACAAAAGTCGTGTCGTTAAATTTGATGGAAACATATGGTAAAGAGCAGACCATACTGGGCATAGACGATATAGTGGTGGGGCTTTCACTATGTTTCACGAGTTATATTAAATCATCAGACAAGACAGCGACACGACTTTTGTCTTTGATAGTACAGTAGCGGACACTTGTACCAGCTCCAACGCAGACAGGGCCCCTCATAGAGCATAACAAGGGAAGGACAAGATGTGGTTGGCAGAGGCAGGTCCCTCCTTATGCTCTCTGAGGGGCCCCCGTTTCAAGTGTGTTTGTTTCATGTGACCGCAACTGTACGTCCATAAAACGCCACAGGAAAGCAGAAGAGGTACTGCATTTTTATTACAACACAACGAATGTCAGAAATTACTACCAGTTATTCTTTTGGTGTTGAATATGTAGCCATGGCCAAAAGTGCAGTTTCTTCTTTTTATTCTTTGGCAAACCCTGAGATTAAGGGGGAAGTTTTGTGTTGGTAAATCTGGAGCAACTGATTCCTCCAAACTATTCCAAGCAACAGAACACCATTACTTTTGCTCTTCTGGTCCTGTTTCCTAGCATACTTTGGAGGAATCATGGCACTCCAATGTAACAAAGAAGAATTACCCCCTTAATGGTGATGTGAAGAGACAAGAACATGTATGCAAGAACATGCGTGGTGTTTACGATTGCCTGGTACAGGTGCGATGACTCCCAATAGACACAATACAGAGCCATCGTACCGGTACCAAGAGGTCATCAACACCACGACTATTCTTGTATAGTGTCCACTGTTGCATCTTCTGCTTGACTATACAGTAAGTCATATATATGTGTAGTATTTTTTTTATGTCTGGACTTGTGACGGGATTTCTATTTACTACGGACATCGAATCTAGGAAGTAACCATCTTAGGACCTAGACTGTACACTCTCACTCCAAAATTCGCTAAGAACCCTAGCGATGTATTAAGAAACATTGCCACGAAACATCACCTATATCGAAGGAGCCTGTTTGGTGGCATAGTGAGGGGGAATCAGAAGCCACCAAGTCTCATACACGATCACAGGGTCCTTAACTACTGTAGCCAGGTATTGCTCCCCTGTCTGCTGCAGATGGTCGAATTCGTCGCAGACCCAACCAGAAAAAATACAGATATAAATATACAAATTAATCTAAAAGTTTGAAACTGATTGGGAGTGTTAGCGAACATTGGGGTGGGAGTTACAATACCAAAATATTAGTGTAATGACATACATTATTGCCCTATTCTAAGGGAAACGTTTCCTTGTACAGACCGGAAAACAATGCCATTCGTTGTGTTATACCGTTTCTGCTAATTGTGTATTAAGTATTTATGACCCTGTCGTTGCTATCATTAACACGTGTTTCTGTGTCCTGTGCAGCTGCTCTCTTGCTTGTTAAGGGACACTGTGATCGTGTATGAGACCAGGTGGCTTCTGATTCCTCCTGACTATGCCACGAAACAAGCTCCTTTAAAAATTGTAGGTGTTTTGTGGCAATGTTTGAAGGACTCGCTAACCTCCAATTTTATTAATACATCATGGGGTCCCTTATGGGGATACACTGACACACGCATGGTCAGAGTTTGGGGAGCTATTAAATCCTCCAAACAATGCCAGGAAACATACATGCTATCTCAGGATATGAGTAAAGAAACAAAAGCCTGTTATGTATCATAGTTTGGAGGAATCAGTAGCCCCCCTCCCCCGCAATTTGACCAATCTCACCCCACTGAAGAAGACGTGTTTCCCCCTCGTGAACAGTGACGATTTTCAGATGGAAAACAAATTAGTCTGGCTCGATCCAAAGTATATAATTATGTTGTCTAAGACATAAGCAGTTGTTGTTTGTTTATGTGTGTTCAGTGAAACAGTTTCCAACCCTTGAGCCTTCACCAATGCGTCCCTCTGACAAGAAAGTTAAAGAGAAAAATGCAACACTCATGAGTTCTTATGATCCTTTGGCGACAGAGCTTTTTCGGCAACATATAAGTCGTCTGGGCTTAGTCCAGGTGCAGCAGGCCGCATAAATTCGCGTCCATCTCATGTACTTAATATTGCTAATATGACCAGATAGTTGCATTCTGAACCAGTTTTTATTCCAACAACATACGTAATTTACCTTATGAGAACTATATCTGTTATCTCTGTATTAAAATTGTATTACAACATCACTATAGCTAATACATACCCCGGGGTAAAATGAAGCGAACTTATGCTGCCGACTGTACATTGTATGAGTTATTATTATGATGATTATTATTATTATTATTATTATTATTATTATTATTATTATTATGTTGTTGTTGTATTTGGCGTAGGAAAGTGGCGTCCCCATCGCCTATCATTCTTGCAATGGTGTAACCAGCCTCGTATCCCTTGTATATATGATACCGGGAGGAGTGAAGGTTGGGGACCCCGCTCTCTAACAATGACCCCACTAAGGGTTCAAATAGCCTCTGAGCTGGACCCCTTGCCTGTCGGGGGTCCTGCACTGACGCTAGGATCTCTCAACCCCTTGATAAAAGGGAAATAGGGTATTGGTAATGACTATTTTATTATTATTACTTATTTTGTCATTTTTTGTCCTTTGAACTCTGTAATCTTAAAATCCCCACAAGATTAATGTACCAATCTTCTCCCCATTCCTCCAAGACCACCCTATCTAGGTATAATTTTTATCCAGTATGCAGGACGAGGTAGCAAAAGGAGATTGAGAGGCGTATAATTGATAATGGCATTATATAAGGCTTCGCTAATGTTGGCCTTTGTGGTGTAATTTGCGGACCTACCAGCAGAATTTATGGAGACTAATCCTATATAGAGACTTCAGTGAATGGGGAGTACTGTGAGATGACTTATAATTATCTGGTGGAAATGACTGGAAGCGAGCAACATATTATTGGTTGTATTGTTGTTGTTGTTGTTTTTGGTGGTGGTGGTGGTGGTGGTGGTGGTTGTCGTAGTAGTAGTAGTAGGAGTGGGTATAGTAGTAGTAGTAGTAGTTATTGTTATTATTGGTGGTGATAGGGGTGGTGGAGGTGGTAGTAGTAGTTGTTGTTGTTGTTGTTGTAATTGTTGGTGGTAGTAGTAGTAGTAGTAGTAGTAGTAGTAGTAGTAGTAGTAGTAGTAGTAGTAGTAGTAGTAGTAGTAGTAGTAGTAGTAGTAGTAGTAGTAGTAGTAGTAGTAGTAGTAGTAGTAGTAGTAGTAGTAGTAGTAGTAGTAGTAGTAGTAGTAGTAGTAGTAGTAGTAGTAGTAGTTGTTGTTGTTGTAATTATTGGTGGTGACAGAGGGGGTGGTGATGGTAGTAGTAGTAGTCATAGTCATAGATACGCGAATCAAACTGTTTTACTTAATCACCAAATGAAAATCAATGATACAGCTAAGGTGTCATTTGTATTGTTAAGGTTTAAATATAGATAGACAATTGGTAAATAATCTTATGGTCTTATGTATATAGTATAATTAAATGTCATATATGAAATAAGTATAACACTTAAATCCCTTCTTGGAATAAACTGGCTGACCTAAGTTAGTAGTAAATTGAAGAGATATATACAATATGCATAACGGTATATTTACTGAATTATTTTATATTGAATTCTCCTTTTTATCGGACTTATGGCCAGTTTTCCTGTCGATAAAGAGTTCACCGTTTCCTGCAGCAAGACCACTTTAGTATTAAGCAAGCCAACCAACCAGACCCACTCAGCCCTCACAGTGACATCGCCATCACCTCAACCCCTCATAGGCAACACCATGAAGTTTATGTTGATTTTATTCATAATCATGCTTGAAGGTCTGAAAGTTTTTTTTAATCACGTTGCTGGGAATTTTTATGTAATCGTTGGCATGGCGAGGCGAGGCGAGGCGACCAGCACAGTTCAGCGCCAATACATTATCATAATCGCCTCATTGGGACGCGTACTTGGTGCCCTGAGAACAGAACACACACACACACACACACACACACACACACACACACACACACACACAGAACATAGGAATCGTGTGGACATTACAGTCGTGATTGCATGTTTTGTCTCCTCTCGTCTTATCCTTAAAATTTTATATTTCTTGTTCTTTCAGTAACTTGCAACTTAATTTTTGTTCATGCCTGTTTGAGAGAGACACTGATTGTATAACACTGTGTTCATACTGTACAAAGTAAAATCAAAGGCACTTACATGTCGCGAAAAAAGAACCATCCGACTTCTTGTAGCAGCAGCGAGAGTGTCACCTATACAAAAAATGTGTTGTGAACCAATTGCACAACTTATTCTGTCTCATGCCTTGGTAGTTTCGCAATCAATCAGGTTATTCTAAGCAGAGCTATATACTTATTATAGCTATTGACATTACATATATATTTTTACAGTGTTTCACGTAACCCTGTACTACGGCTTAGGCAATAGACTAAAGCCAGATGATTACAGGGGAGAACCTCTTCATTTTGGTAGATTAGAGAGCTACTGATTCCTCCAATATAATCCGGGAAATCGATCACCTCAACATTACTGGTAAGGGATCTCTTTGCTTCGTGACATAGTTCAGTAGTTCCCTCCCAAACCCTCAATGTTGCGTCAAAAGTTTGTTTCTATCCTTAAAGTTTCACAGGAGAAAACCTCGCTAGTCATGGATTACGTATGTTCGTTTGGTGTTGTTATAATTGATGAGAGAGAGAGAGAGAGAGAGAGAGAGAGAGAGAGAGAGAGAGAGAGAGAGAGAGAGAGAGAGAGAGAGGAGAGGGGGTGAGGGAATAGTGAAATATGACCGGTGTGAGGCAATATTTTATAGCCATCATGACCCCGTCGAGGGAAGCGAGTTCGGTGTTTAGGTTAGGTTAGGTCAGGTCAGGTCAATTCGTCTTCATATATTATGCGAGAGAAAATGATGTTAATTTTTGTTTCTACCATTATAAAGTTGGACAATATAATTATAAAGTGGGTGAGATGGTAAGGTTAGGTTAGGTTATATTAGGTCAGGTCGTCTTCATAATAGGCAAGAGTTTCAATAATAATAATAATATTTTTTTCTACCATTATAAAGTTGGATAATATATGAAGTGGGTGAGAAGGTCAGGTTAGGTAATGCTATTTTTTTCTACCATTATAAAGTTAAATAGTATAATGAAGTGGCTGAGAAGGTTACCTCTATATATATTTCAATAATTTTTTCTGGCTTTAATACTTATCTGTCAGTGTCCTCCTCTGGGTAAGAATAAATTATGTGTAGAGACGTGGTTATTAATGGAAGATGATAAACTCTGACGAAGCTCATTAAAAATTCTCCAAAAGTTAGACAATTATGAGACGTGTACAGTATGTATGTATGCATTTAGATTCGCCACTGCAATTCCCATCTTCTCTCCTGTCCGATAGTGAAGGATGATTGATATTTATTGTGTTGCGAAAAGACAAAATATATTAAATGATAAAATCTTCATTATTCCCTAATTTTACGTACAAATCGAACTCAAACTGAAGGTGCGACTTTACACAACATTCTTACATCCATCCTTTTTCCTTAATTAAGACGGTTCTTGCTCCTTCAGACTCAACGTGTCTAGGCATCTCGAACGAAATTAAATATGAGATTAGACCACTCTCATGCTTTTTTACGTCGCCGGTGAGGATATTAAGGGGATAGTACAGTGTTGGTAAATCTAGAACACCTGATTCCTCCAAACTATTCCAGGCAACAGTACACCATTATTTTTGTTCATCTGGTCCTGTTTCCTGACATATTTTGGAGGAATCACGGCACTCCAATGTATCAGAAGTATACTATCCCCTTAACCAGCCTCCTAACCTTTAGTCTTCATCTTTCTCAATGTGAAAATAAGTAAATTGATATATTGTCTCACTCATGACACAATATCTCTGAGTCTCAAGGTTCATCATCAGACCAACAGGAAAAGCAAGACAGTGAGTGTTTTTGGTGACGATTGGACAGCAGACACTACTTCTTTCAACCTTTTTCTTATAGTGGAGGAGGTGAGAACTAATGCTCAATTGAATCATTCAAGAAATGTCCTTATACCTGTGTAATAAAAATGGTGAGAGGTCAAAAAATCAAGTCCAATTTCTTTCGGGATGAATAGACACATTGCACTTGAAGATGCATAAATCATCATTATAAGGGAGAAATATTGATGACGGTAGAGTATTCCAAGGTAACCCCAATCCTTCATATGCACAAGTGGTCAACTATTCCACAGTTGACCACTTGTGCATATGAAGGATTGGGGTTACCGGTTAACACTTGCATTAGGCTCGTGACTGTACATTTTCTGTTTATTTTCTGCAGGTGTATAATCGCCCTCACTTCTGAAGGTGATATATAAAGTGTCTGGTGTGAGGAGGTGAATGTGGTGAAGGCGGGATGTTGACATGTTACTGCACGTTTGTTATCAGACATAGGTGTGGTGGGGCTGCTCCTGTTTATAAATATGCATAATTTAGATATACAACGTCTGTACAGGTGCCACATCTGCCTAGAAACACAGGCTACTCTACAGGTCTGGTCAATATTTTTAATCTGTTCGTGTGGCACCTTGCACTCACAGTATGTAAAGATTGTAGGAATGGAGGACAGTGTTGCGGGCAAGTCATGCAGTTATGTAGGTCGTGTGCCATTTTGTCCCGCACTTGACTCTGAAATATTGTAGGTTTTGTATTGGTCAGTTGGTGTTTATCTAGTCAATCCATAGTGAGCGTCATTGTCTGAAGTTTACAATGAATGTGACTGATGTGTTATTACAGAACTTATTATACTCGGATTCTATATGTCACAAAGTAAATCATCAGTCGGTAGCAAAAGTAAAACTAATATGTGTCCGAAAAATGATAACTATGTTTTGACTTATTTCCACGTCTCCCAAGTTTCGTGTCAATTTTGAAGTTGTGCATGCATCTCGAACGAAATTAAATATGAGATTAGACCACTCTCATGCTTTTTTACGTCGCCGGTGAGGATATTAAGGGGATAGTACAGTGTTGGTAAATCTAGAACACCTGATTCCTCCAAACTATTCCAGGCAACAGGACACCATTATTTTTGTTCATCTGGTCCTGTTTCCTGACTTTCTGAAGCTAAATGTTGACGTTTAAAGCAATTAAATGTAAAGATGCGAGACGATTATATGAGTCATAATGTGACCCAGATATCGTACTACGAGGGGCTAATATTAATTTATATTGAGTTTTCATATCAGCATATTCCAAGGTGGCCAGGAATACATTACCATATGCTGTACAGTGTCGGACAAAAGCAATAATACTAATATAATAAAGACGTATTGACGCTTTAGAACTGCGAACACTATTGTATTTACATATATAAATGTATAGGCAAAATCAGAGTACTGTACAGTCTGTTATGCCGTGATGTTAAGCTACTGTACACCAATATAATCACGAGTCATATTAATTAATTATCCAGGTCTTGTTGAAGTTTTGAATCATGTGACTTACCACTGAACCAATTACAACACTTATCCTGTTTTATAATTGCTGGAGCTCGTTAAATACTACATCAGGCTATTTAATGTAGACCTGTATATATTTATTATGGCCCGTAACTGTACAATTACCTCCACTAGTATCGAGCACAGCATCCGGTGGGTCTGACGAAATATGGCACCACTGTGTTTGTTTTCTCGTAGTAATTGTAAATAAATGGACATAACTCACTCCTGCTATAGTATCCACCATAAGGACGCTATGTAAACAAACAGTGGTACCATATTTCGTCAGACCCACCCGATGCTGTGGTCGTTACTAATGTAGGCAACTATACATTATTCCAAACATTACAACTATACATTATTCCAAACATTACAACTATACATTATTCCAAACAAACTATTATAGAGACAAACGGTATTGAAGTTCCCCCAGTGCTGTCCACGAAGCCACCAAAGGCAGGTTTGTCTAATAGAGAAGCAAAACTGACATATGAGAGAACCCTTACACTGACGCTGCCAATTATTAACACACACTCGGCCTCGTTACTCAGGATTCGGTTATCTGTCTGAACGGATGGCACTGAATGAATGACGTCATCTACTGAACAACACTATATTTTGGGTGTATATAATTTTAATGGGTAGATTGTAGTTGTAAGTGCAGATTGTAGTTTCAAAAGGAGGGCTACTGATTTGTCCAGACTATGCTACGAAACAGAGTACCATATTTTACAAGTAGAGGATCTGTTATGTAGTATGTTTTAGGGGAAACTGTAGCCTTCCAACTCACCCACATCAGCATAATAATAATAATAGAGAAATTAGTATCATGCTTAATTTTTGTAAGAATGTGGATGATTAGGGATTTCCTGTGCCAAATAAATTATCTGTAGTTAGTTACCTGTGTTTATGAGTTGATACAGTTTGTTTAGCCTCTGAACGTGAGGAGTGATTTACCCTTCCCTAGAAACAATAATCTAAAGTTAATATGAGAAGATGTCATAATTGTCATCTCGTTTTCATATACAAATTCGCCTTGCAAGAGAGAGAGAGAGAGAGAGAGAGTGAGAGTGATATGAGGGGAGAGGAGGAGTGAGAGGGATAATGGGAGGAGGAGGAGGAGGAGAGAGGGCTTAGAGAAATTAAAGAGAGAGAGAGAGAGAGATAGAGAGTGAGAGAGAGAAATAAAAGCATCGAGACGGATGTATACATGTGTACAAAAAGTAGATGTGATCCTGTTAAACAAGTGGAGTGAGGAAGGCATCGTCGTTGTTATTGTTCACGGTTCATTGCATCTCCTCACCCCCTTCCTGTCATCTTTGTAGGAGGAGCGTGGGTCTAGGTAGCTACGAGTATATACTGGTGGGGTGTGGCAGAGGTTTGGGGGACAGCTATTGATACATTAATCTGAATAGGACTGACGATGGTGTTGTTGATGATGATAATGATGATGATGGTTACAAATGATGATGGTTGATGGTGATGGTAAGAGAAATGATGGTGATGATGATTATGGTGACAAAAATGTTGTTGATGATGATGGTGATGATGATGATGATAAGGGAAATTATGGTGATTTATGATTATGGTGACAAAAATGTTGTTGATGATGATGATGATGATGATGATGATAAGGGAAATGATGGTGATCTGATGGTGATGATGATTATGGTGACAAAAATATTGTTGACGGTAATAATAATAATAATAATAATAATAATAATAATAATAATGACATTTGAACTCACAACTCTACACTAAACTAAAATAATAACGTAAAAGTGAACAAAAGTGTCACAAATTGATAAAGTTCACGAGAAATACCAGTGCAAAAAATATCGAGAGTACCGTACAGTAGCCTACATTATTATATTCGAAAAGTACACTGTTGAAATTCTCGTGTTTGGAGAAAATTTACATGGTGTTCACCCTAATCAGGAAGTAAATTAAGTTCCCCATAAAGCCCCCTAATACTGATGAACAGGGAGGATATAATATTTAATGTGCACATAAAATTTTTTTCCTTGTTGAAATTTTGTCGAGTTTAATCCACTATCGGGGTGGTGATAATGTATCGACGTTTAAATCTGGGCAGCTCACATCCTAATTAAGCCTATGTGTTACTAGTAGTTTACAGAAAAAAAAAATAGTAATTATAGAAATTTTAACAGTACGAATGGACAACGTAATGTGAACTGAATATAGATTGTTTGTTTGTTTGTATGTATATTTGTTTGTTTTGATATAATATAGATTGCTTGTTTTTATGTATGTTTGTTTGTTTTGATGTCATTTTATGTTCAAATTTTTCTCTCTCCTGATTAATTAATGTCTTCTAACTAAAGGGGAGATTAATTCTTCTGTTGGTGAATTGGAAGGTCTCTGCTGATTCCTCCAAACTATATCTCCAAACAGATCTCCTATTAGTACCATTAAGGGCGTCTGTTTCTGGTATGGTTAGGAGGAATCAGTGCCTTCCAATTTAACAAAAAGAGAATCTCCCCTTAATTTCCTCCTGACTACTCCATGAAACAAGCTCCTTCCTTATAGGTGGTGTTTCATGGCAATATTTGAAGGACTCATTTACCTCCAATTTTCTGACTACAACACACAGGGTCCCTTAAGGAGTTAATACACTTTTGGTACACTCGCAATCCAAAATATGTATCCAGGCTTGCTTCGAGTAGCCTGATCGAGTATTAAGTGAGCTCAAGCAAATATGAAACAGGATACGTGTTGTAATTGGTTCACTAGTATTTCAAATTATTCGAAACTTCAACAAGACCTGGATACAAATTTTGGATTGCGAGTGTACATTAAAGCGTCTTGATTCCACCACAGTATATCAGGAAAGAGGACCACATTGACAAACAAATAATGGTGGTTTATTGCTTAGAATAGTTTGGAGGAATCAGATTGACCAACACTATACTTCCCCATTAACTCACCTTTTATAATGATGTGTCTGCGGTTCAATCCTATTACTAATCCTGTTTATGCAGTCATCGATTCTTCTATTATGGTACAGAAAACCCTCGTGATAAAAAGAATAAAAAATTAGTGTTTGTTTACGGATTCTAAGGCGTTATTATTATTATTATTTTCTCTCTCTCTTTTTTTTTACATGGACTGAGCGTATTAGTTCATACCATTGAACGCCATTATATATACATATTTTTGTCTATATTTTTTCTCGAGATCATTTATATTTATTATATTTAAAGGGAAAAATAATCGTAAGATGAAAGAGAAAAATATAAAGGCAGTAAGTAGACTTGTGAAATGATGTATATAAGTTATAGCTAGGTAAATGTGATAATGGTACAGTGGTGGACAGAAGTTTCTATACACGTATGGAAAACTCAAACAAATTGTTGACTAATGGAAAACTCAAGCAAATTGTTGACTAATGGAAAACTCAAAACCAATTGTTGACTAATGGAAAACTCAAAACCAATTGTTGACTAATGGAAAACTCAAGCAAATTGTTGACTAATGGAAAACTCAAACAAATTGTTGATTAATGTATACATGTTCTCATAATGGTGTTATTGTTTTGAATAGAGATTATCTGTTTGTAGTAAATTAGATAATGGTACTTAACCTATTTATTTATCAAATGTTTCTCAGCTAACGAACAGAGGGAAGCTGTCAAACGTTTACGTGAGTCAACCCAAATTGGATTATTATTATTGACCACGACTGTACACCTAATGTATGAGTTTGTTTGTTATTCCGTATAACAATAATAATTTCCTCGTCACACGAACGATAATGTGCCAGTGTTTTTATCTACCGTATAATGTTGAGCCTAATAAATGAACATGCAATCAGTAACATAATAATAATAATCGTAAATCTATGAAAATGCAGTATTGGAAAAATAAAACGTAACATAGATATACCATATTGACAAAAACTTCATTTCTATTAGATTAATGCACGGTCATAATGTCATCATATCTGTGTTTTGCCGAAATTTGACTCATCAGTGAGAAACAGAAGATAAAGTAAAGTGAATAGTGCATATGTATGTTTAGAATTATCCTGGCAGGAATATTTTTGCATTTAAATTCAAATGTCCATCCTAATTAAGAGGTCATGACTAAATATTTGTAAGAGTAAACAAAAAAGTATTATTATTTTACGATAACATTTGAATGATCAACCCAATTAAGGGCATAGTGTGTACAGTCGTTACCAAAATATAATAAGAAGTATAAAAAGATAAGAAAATATCTTAATATTAATTGAAAATGTTTTAAGATTTTTTTTCTATGAATTCCAATGCTTATCCTAAGTTAAGGCAAATGCAACCAAATCATCATATTAAAAAAAAATATATATTTATAATACACATTAAGAATTACAGTGATTAAATACTGTAAATTTCTTAAATGTAAATTCGAAGGTTCAGTTGATGGTATGCAGTATACAGTCTTTACCAAATAATTATAAGCATTAAAAATAAAAATACATAGTTCACAATGAGAAAAATTACAGTTATTATAAACCGTATAATCATTATTTCCCTTTAAAATTCGAAGGCTCAATTGAGGGCATAGGGTATATATAACAGCCATCAGCACCAATTAATAGATACCTATATATATATCTATGAGTAGACGTGAGGAAGGGCAAGCAACAGCACCAGGAGGATGGGACAAAAAAAAGAAAAAAAAGTGGGGGCATTAAAGGTGTTGGTCATAGCAGCCTCATTATTAAAGCTTAACACCCAGCGCTCAACTGCCCGCTATGATTAAAGTAATAATTGGATTTAGCTTAAAGGAGAGCGACCAGTCCGAGTTTAATTATTCCGACTCGCCCCCCTAAAATAATAATATATTCTGGTACTTGGAAAAAATAAATGTTTGTTATGTACTGGTTGTGGAGGCTGTGAAATAGTCAATAATAAGCTCTGGGTGCATTTTAGTGTATATCTATGTTTGTTGTTATTTTCTGGTTTAATGTTTAGGCTTCGAAATTAATGGTTTTTTAGGGGAGTAAGTGAGCTGGTTTGGTACCTATGTATCTCTCTCTCTCTCTCTCTCTCTCTCTCTCTCTCTCTCTCTCTCTCTCTCTCTCTTGTTGCTTAGTGATAAGCTAATTTACGCTTGTAAAAATATTACGTTTTTTAATTACATCTAATGGTGGATTAGACTGGTGTGTGTGTGTGTCACCAATTTTACCCACTAATATTGGTCAGTGATTAACCACAGGTGCGTTCTTAAATCCATTGTTTTGGTAGGCTGGGATATTAACAATGTGTGTGTGTGTGTGTGTGAATGTATGTGTACAAGTGTGTGCACATGTATGTGTACAAGTGTGTGTGTGTGTGTGTATATGTGTGTGTATGTGTTTACTTGGGATGTCTGTTATTGATAACAATAACACGAAGCTGTTTAAATATCCAATGTTTAGCTAGGCTAGGCAATTAGCAGTGTGTATGTGCGTGTGTGTGTGTGTGTGTGTGTGTGTGTGTGTGTGTGTTGAACCGCCTGTTGCACTCATGTTGCTGGGTGATAACGAGGCTTTGCTGTGTTGCAGCAGCACCAACATCTCTCTCTCTCTCTCTCTCTCTCTCTCTCTCTCTCTCTCTCTCTCCATCCAACACAGTGTTGTGTTGTGTTGTACTGGGTGATTGTGTTGTTGGTGGAGTCTGTTGGCTTGTAGTCTGTTATATCGTCTCACACTCATACACAAAAACTGCTGATACAGGACAATTTTACCCTGTAACTTATGTTTCTGTTTTGTGTGTGTGTGTGTGTTTTTTTTTTTTTTTTTTCCATAGGTATATAATTTACTAACCTCTGTAAATATATAATAGTAGTGATAATATAATAGTTTCTATATACAAAAACAGAACGTATTTTCATTTGAGTAATTCATCCAATAGTATTACATCACTCAACTTGGTATAACGCTCAATGAATTGAAGAGAACTTAGTGTATACAGTATAACGTAGTATTCGCAAAGTACTAACATACCCCGCAACATTGTCACACATACATACAGTTTTCCCGCACGACGAGGTTAAGCTAAGCGGTCCTCCTGGTTGTTTAACCTTTGAGTAGGAAATGTACACGTGTCCAAATGGAAACAGAAAAAAAACAGTGAAAGAAAACAAAATAATAGAGAGGGAGAAAAATGTTGAGCTAACGGTACCCAAGTAAGAGAGTTGCCAAGCCTAGCCTAATACCCGTTTGTGTGTGTGTGTATGTGTGTATGTGTGTGTGTGTGTGTCGGAATCTGATCAACGTGGAAGGTTTATTTTTTAAGAGGGTATATAGTACATTGTTTGGGGTGATAAATCTGGAGCAAATGATTCCTCCAAACTATTCCAGGCAACAAGATACCATTATTTTTCTTCATATGGGTCTGTGTCCTGTCATAGTTTGGAGGAATCAAGGCGCTCCAAATCTATCAAAAGTATAATACTATCCATTTAATTAAGGAGGGAGGGGTGGGGGGGGAGGACTCTTGACGGTATTTTGAACTTTACTGAATCCTCCAAACTAAGTCACGAAACAGATTCCCAATTAGTAACGTTGAAGTGATTTGTTTGTTTCCAGGAAAGGCTTGAAAGAATTAGTATCCCTCCAATATAATATTAAAAAAAGGCTCAAATGCGGTCACTCGTTTCGTACCCTATCCCCTCCCCTCCCCTCCCCTCCTCTCTCTCTCTCTCTCTCTCTCTCTCTCTCTCTCTCTCTCTTTAGTTTTTCAGAGTCATTTCATCGGTTAGAATTTTATGTTAGAATTGGGATGCGACTTTTAGGGAGTGGGATGCGACTTTTAGGGAGTGGGATGCGATTTTTAGGGAGTGGGATGCGACTTTTAGGGAGTGGGATGTGACTTTTAGGGAGTGGGATGCGACTTTTAGGGAGTGGGATGCGACTTTTAGGGAGTGGGATGGGACTTTTAGGGAGTGGGATGCGACTTTTAGGGAGTGGGATGCGACTTTTAGGGAGTGGAATGCGACTTTTAGGGAGTGGAATGCGACTTTTAGGGAGTGGAATGCGACTTTTAGGGAGTGGAATGCGACTTTTAGGGAGTGGGATGCGACTTTTAGAAATGGGATGGGATTATTACTGTAGATTCAAATGGATTGGGATTTACATGGACACTGGGATTTCATGGATATTGGGATTCATTTGACGCTAGGATTACATGGATACTGGGTTTACTATGATATTGGGATTTCTATGAGACTCGACTTACATGGAGAGTGGGATTAATTTGAATCAGTAAACATGGTTACTGGGATTACTCTGACTGATTATATGGATACTGGGATTATGAATATTGGGATTACTCTGACACTGGGATTACTCTGATACTGGGATTACTCTGACACTGTGATTATATGGATACTGGGATTATGAATATTGGGATTAATATGACACTGGGATTACTCTGATACTGGGATTATGAATATTGGGATTAATCTGACTCTGGGATTACTCTGATACTGGGATTACTCTGACACTGGGATTACTCTGATACTGGGATGAATTGGATACTGGGATTAATCTGACACTGGGATTACATGGGCAC
The DNA here is from genome assembly GCA_033782935.1 of Petrolisthes cinctipes. Classification (NCBI taxonomy): domain Eukaryota; kingdom Metazoa; phylum Arthropoda; class Malacostraca; order Decapoda; family Porcellanidae; genus Petrolisthes; species Petrolisthes cinctipes. The sequence goes on along the minus strand of JAWQEG010003966.1, from coordinate 21,420 downwards.
TGGGATTACTCTGACACTGGGATTACTCTGACATTGGGATTACTCTAGGATTACCGAGAACATTAAAGTGTCATTGGTACAGTACATAATAGCTTATTTTTTTACTCCATTTAGTATTTGTGTGGGTGTGAGTATACCGTTACCAACCAACCAACCAACACACACACATACAGGTACAACACCCTCTCTCATTTCCCGTGCACTCTGTCCTTTTTTATAATGCTGCCGTATATCTATCTACCTGTCCTTTGACCTTCTGTGTGTGTGACCCCCGGTATTTTGTACATCCTTCTTTCTATGCTCCCAGTCAATCATTTCACATCTATATACTCCTAATCGCTTCTCGCCTCCCTATGCTCTTGGTATTGTCCTAAGTCTATATAGATTATGCTCCAAATTAAGTGCTTTTCTTCATCACCGAAAAAGAGGGGTGGTCACTCACAGACACCACACAACACACACGTACAGTACACTTCTCCACACACACACACACACACACCTTGACACACACACACACCCTGACACACACACACATCATGATACACATGTACACTTCTCTACATACACACACTCTATCACTCTACAAAGATATCGCCTTAATCATTACGTAGTCGATAGGCGTTAAGCCCAAATAACAAACATACAAACTTACATAACCTTTGTACCCAGTCTCCTCCCACGTATCTTTCTATAATATCTGCCCCTATTATTCTCCCTTCTCTCTGTCCTTTTTAGAGGTTCGTATATTTTGGGCATTTTTTTTTTTTTTTTTTTTTTTTTTTTTTTTTGTATATGTTCCGACACTGGACATAGGCTTAATCAAGCCCGTTACCGTGGCCCAGGTCAACTGCTCCTCACACACACACACGTCACGACTTCCGAACTGGTACTCAGCCACAGAGGGAGGGAAGTGAGGGTAATTCCCAAATACTGCAGCTGTTATGGTACCAGCGAGGGTGTTTTACGACGTTCGGTGGCCTTATAGTTAGTCCCTGAAACTGAAATCGGAAGAGTAAATATTCTCAGGCCCTCACCTGAGAGGAATTGATCTCCCGACCTATAGGTTACGAGTCCAGACCCCATATTTAAAGCACCCTGTCTCTCCCTAGTACTGTACGCGTTTATGAACACTACTACTACTACGACTACTACCACTACCACTATTACTACTACTACTACTACCACTACTGCTACTACTACTGCTACTACTACTACTACTGCTACTACTACTACTACTGCTACTACTACTACTACTACTACTACTACTACTACTACTACTACTACATAACACCACCGTTAAGAAGAACGCCACGCATATCATATTTAATATAGTGTGTAAGTAGGTGATTCCGTCCCACTGCTGCTCCTTATTTCCTTAAAACTGTTTATATTGTATTCGGAAAATTGGGTCTCTCGTGCTTCAGTGTTGCCAGATCCTGAGGGACGAGCCCTTTACTGTTCATCACATTCTGCATACCCTTATATAGCAGTGATTTAGCCTTGGACCCAAGTGCAGTAGCATTTTTCGTTAGGTTATTCTACCGTAACGGAACCGGTCCCTTCTAGGTTACACACACACACACACATAGCTAAACATAGGTACACACACACATATATCTAAATATAGGTACACACACACACACACATATCTAAATATAGGTACACACACACATAGCTAAACACACACACACACACACACACACACACACACACACACACACACACATAAAGCTAATTACACACACACACACACACACAGCTAGCTAAACATAGGTACTAATGATTGGTGTGTAGAGTTTGCCCTTATATGGATTGTCCTTTCTCTCTCCTGACTCGTACTAACACTATAATACTTTTTGTACTTTTTTTTATTTTTACTTTCATACTTTCACTCCTGTTAACTTCACCCAATTATTAACCAGGCTACAGTGTTAATATGCCTCGTGTTTGATACTTAATTTTACCCCTTAGACTTTCATTGGTTTCTCTTTAGCTTAGTTAATTAAACCCTTTAGAGTCTCAGCATAGTTATATAATATGTTAAGGGGATATTTTATTATTTTTTTTTTCTATTATTATTATTATTATTATTATTATTATTATTATTATTTTTATTTTTATTTTTTTTTATTATTATTTTTTATTATTTTTTTTCATTATTATTATTAATATTATTATTATTATTATTATTATTATTATTATTATTATTATTATTATTTTTATTTTTATTTTTTTTTATTATTATTTTTTATTATTTTTTTTCATTATTATTATTAATATTATTATTATTATTATTATTATTATTATTATTATTATTATTATTATTATTATATCTGTTTTGTTGCTCTGTTTGGAGTAATCATATATTTGTTGAAATCACTCAAAGAGACGATTCTGTTATGCCGAAGAACACACACACACACACACACACACACACACTGGGATAAAAACTTTCATTGTATCTATCTATTTATGTTGACCCTTTTCCTACCTGTGCCATATTTTTAAACTTGTATCGTGACTAACTCTAGATGAATAAATTTATGGAGAGAGTCATTTGTGTTCAACCTGGAGGTCTATACTTCTTCATCCAAACTATGCCATGAAACAGACTATAGTAGGCTACCTCAGTATACCAGTAGGGGGATCTATTTCGTAGCCTAGAGTTTGGAGGCCTTCAGTAGCCCTCAAATTTGACCAACAGATTACTTCCCTTAAGGACACTATGATCGTGTATGAAAATTTGGAGGCTTCTGATTCCTCCTGACCATGCCACGAAACAAGCTCCTTCCCATTAGGTGGTGTTTCGTGGCATTATTTGAAGGACTCTCTTATCTCCAATTTTCTGACTACATCATAGGGTCCCTTGAGGAGATTCTCTTGTTGGCAAATTGAAGGGATACTGATTCCTCCTAACTATGCCAGAAAACAGTCACCCTCAGTGGTACTAATAGGGGATCTGTTTCGAGAGGTAGTTTGGAGGAATCAGCCTGAGACCTTCCAATTTATTATCAAGAGGAGGAAGTTTTGTGTTGGTAAATCTGGAGCAACCGAATCCTCCAAACTATTCCAAGCAACAGAACACTATTATTTTTGCTCTTTTGGTCCTATTTCCAAGCATACTTTGGAGGAATCATGGCACTCCTGCAATGTGCCAAAAAAGAATTGCCACCTTAAAGTCATGTTCACTACCGCCTGTGGTGCAGTAAATGTGTGTATAGTCTTCATTATCCATCAATTTATCAATGACTGTGGAGTATAAGCCTGTCTAGAGTTCCCACGTGAGCCATGTTTTATGTATGTGTGTGTGTGTGTGTGTGTGTGTGTGTGTGTGTGTAAAAAGTAAACAAAAACTTCACAAGCAAGTCAAGTCATTACAGTGATCTCTGAAAATAAAGAAACACGACTTTTGCCCCAGAGTGTACAGTCAAGAGCAAATGAATGAAACTGGGGTATTTTTATAGTATACTTCAGAACCAAATTTGGAGAACAACATCTATTATTTGGCATCATTTTTAGGAGGTCGTTTGATTTGTATAGTTGTTGCAGATGTATTACACGTGACTGTACGGTTTAGTAGCCAGACGGAAAATTCTCTGCGTTCCCTTCGTTATATGTGACTGACTGATATGTATGTAAAAGTTCTCCTATCCCTGTGTCTTCCTATGTGTATGTATGTATGTATGTATGTATGTATGTTGTGGTAGTGTGTGTAGGTATGTGATGGTGCTGGCAAATGTGTGTATGTATGCGTGCGTGTATGTATATTATGGTGGCAGTGGATGTATGTATGTATGTGTGTGTGTATGTGGCAGAGAATGCATGTATGTGCGTGTGTGTATGTAGCGGAGTATGCATGTATGTATGTATGGGTGTGGTTGTGGGTTGGTGGTCTCGGTATCAGAACCCGTATTTAGCACGCACGAGGGGCGCGTCCAGTTTCATAAGCGATACCTGATGCCGGTGTTCCAATGTATGTGTGTGTGTGTGTGTGTGTGTGTAAGCTCTGTCTCTCTATCTGTGTGTGTGTGTGTGTGTGTGTGTGTGTGCTCTGTCTCTTTATCTGTGTGTGTGTGCTTATCTCCAACATATAAACAAAGATGTATGTGTACTTATCTGCTACTAATAAAAACTGAAATTTATGTATATGCCAAAATTGCGTGTGTGTATGTCAGCTCTGTCTATCTGTATATTTGTATGTCTGTCTCTCTATCTGTGTGTCTGTCTCTGTGTCTGTCTGTCTCTGTGTGTGTCTGTCTGTCTCTGTGTGTGTCTGTCTGTCTCTCTATCTGTGTGTCTGCCTCTGTGTCTGTCTGTCTGTCTCTCTATATGTGTGTCTGTCTGTGTGTGTGTTGCTGGAACCTGTTGTTGTGAGTCATACGGGGCTCGCCAAGTCTCCCAGAACACAAGGAATGAATATACAGAATGTTCTCTCTACAACTGTTTGTGGTGGTGGTGGTAGTTGTGGTACTGTACTGTACTGTGGTGGTATTTGTGGTACTGCACTGTTGGTGGTGGTGGTAGTTGTGGTATTGTACTGTTGGTGGTGGTAGTAGTTGTGGTACTGTACTGTGGTGGTGGTAGTTGTGGTATTGTATACTGTGGTAGTTGTGGTACTGAACTATGGTGGTAGTTGTGGTATTGTACTGTTGGTGGTGATGGTAGTTGTGGTATTGTACTGTTGGTGGTGTGGTGGTGGTAGTTGTGGTACTGTACTATGGTGGTGGTGGTAGTTGTGGTACTGTACTGTTGGTGGTGGTAGATGTGGTCTGTACTAAGGTGGCTCAAAATGTATATAGTACAGTATGTAGGTATTCATTGGTACGGTGATGCCAATGCACAACAACACACGACCCTCTTTGGTTAGATAGGGTGGGTATAGATGTGTGTGTCTGTCTACCTGCCGTGCATCAGACTTTTTATCGCCTGTGTGTGTCATATTGCTTAACGTAGAGGTGTATAAAGATTTTGTTTAAGTGTGTGAGTGTGTGTGGTTTTGTGTGTGTGTGTGTGTTTTTTTTTTTTTTTTTTTTTTTTTTTTTTTTGTGTGTTTTGCATGCTTTTTTTTGTAAGTTATTTTTCTTTGTGTGAAGGGGGTGGTTAATTGGTGACTCTACACTTATGTGGCATCGTAGGTTACAATACTCGAGGGTTGGTCAAGGTTGGCTATGTTGGGTCAGGTTATGTTTGGTTATGGCAGGGTAGAGTAGGTTCGGTCACATAAAGCAAGGACAAGTATTTGATCTGTATCTTTGCATCAACTTCTTATTCAGGAGACGTGAGATGCTGTTAGGGAGGCTAGGTATGGCCAGAGTAACTCAGAAAAGGTTAGTTTTAATAAGGTTAAATTTAGCTGAAATTCGTTGTTCGATGAAGTCAGATTAGATAAGATTATATTGGGTAAGATTTGGTCGGGTCCGATTAGGTGAATTATGTTAGATTACATTAACATTGGTTAGTATAAATTAAAAGTTACATATATTAAAGTTTAAGCAAGGTTCGTCACTTCAAGCCGAGAGGAAGAGAAAGACAGCAATTATCCCCGTATGGTGGGAGACTTGGAACTGATGCCCTCGAGTTAGGTCGTGTAAACATGCAGGATAACACACGGTACAGTACCCAGGGTGGGATGGTACAATCCAGGACACACGCTTCGTCTCTCCTCCCTTCACCAACCAACTCGAGTATTGGTCGTATGTATTTGGGAGGAATTAGTAAAGAATTTGCTCTTGTTTTTTAAAGTGTAGGCGTAAATTATCTTTTGAATTGCTGTTTTTTTTCCTCTAATATTTATTAGACTCGTCAGGTGTTGATACAAGGATTGTATAATAAACTAGATGATAAGTAAATGTTTATGTGTTATATGAGATATATTTTTAATTAAATGCTGGAGGCACTCTTCTCGGAAAGGAAAATGGTCTGCTGTCTGCTGTTTAAAAGGTATACATACTGTGTATATATGTATAGTAACTATTATTATAATTATTATGTACAGTAGAGCTTTAGTATCAGAGAGAGAATAGAATATGTTGTGGTATTCTGAGAAATATCGGGAGAATAAGAAAGGTAGATGGGAAATAAAAAAGAGAGAAAAGAGAGGTGTATGGATCGAAGCCGAAAGAAGAGAAACACAGGCAACGAACGGTGAAGGAAATAGAGAGCCATGCGGGGAGGACAGGCAGCGAGCTAGTATAAACCAGATATAGACCATGAAAGAGAAAGAGAGCAACAGGGACATTACCGAAGCCAAGGGGGAGAGCAACGGAGATGAGGTGAGCGCAGATGGAATAGATTGATTTTGAGGGTGAAAGAAGACCTGGAAGGCACTGTAGGACGAGGGAGAAGGTGGTAGAAGAGAGGTGCAAGAGAGACAGCAAACATCATTGAAGGAAATTGAAGGCAAAGAGAAAACAGACAGACAGAGATGCCGAAATATTAGGCTACCTTCGAGTCTCTATACCGAATTGAAGTGAATTGACTACACGTTATATGGACTTAGAATTATGAGACAAAGTCAGATGGGGAAAAGTGTCGAAATACTAGTGGCTTGGTTATTCATTCCGTACTCACTGAACCGAACTTAACCGAACTAAACCGGATAGGCTACAGGTTATTTCTAGATTGGATTACGAAAACAGATTGATCCGAGAATGAGAGAAGACTGCCTTAGGCCTGGAAGATTCTGTAGGACGAGGGGGAAGGTGTTAGAAGAGAGATGGGACAGCAAGCACGAAAAAGATAGACAGAAGGAAATACGAGAACAGAAGCACCTAAGGAGAAAAGCATTAAATTTTTCTGGCAAAATTTAGTTTTTTTAGTGTTTGTTCTGTCACCTGCTGCCAGTCTTGGAGTGATAGATAGCTCTCGTTATGAACCATTTGTCAAAGCTATATCAACATTTGCCATACTCTCACAGCTGCATCGGTAAATTTTAGGTCATGACAGAAATGCACACCACACTTGTATCTTACTTTTTTTTAAATTAAGGTGCATTTGTTCGTCACTTTCGTTTGTGGGTTTTCTAACTTCTATTGTGTATGAGTAACTAGAGTGCACAACACCACACATATAATTTAGATAATACTGTATAGTCTATGAGTAACATAATTTCGTTAATTTCATTGGTTCATATTGATATAATTCTTTTAAAACATGGAAGGACAAACATCACCTGAAAATTTTGTGTGACGATACAGTGTGTGTGTGTGTGTGTGTGTATTGTAAGAGGACTGTCACTCACACACACACACACACACACTTTCCTGACAGTACTCTCAAAGGTGACGCAATCCCTCTCCTCCTCGAGACTCATAATGTTACAGTAAATTATTAGAAAGTCCACCTCCCCATCGACTCACATGATGTATATATAGGTATGTATTGTAAATGGCAAGCAGACTCCATCCCCACTGACATTTATACTCGTGCAGTGACGTGCAGTCAGCTTGTACTGATAGTGGTTGACGGTACCTGAGAATTCACAAGACGGTTAAGGGGAGACTCTGTTTGTTGATAAGTTGGAGGGTTACTTTAATCATTCTTCCAATATATACCACGAAACTGGTCCCTAAATAGTAACACTTAGGTTGTTTGTTTCCTGGCATAGTTTGGAAGACTCAGTAACCCTTCTATTTACTAACAAGAGATTTTCCCTATCCTAGAATGTGACTGTTTGACTGTAATGCGATTTAGCAGTGTCGCTCCCCTTGTAAAAACAGTAGCATAATACTCCTAAATAATAGCTAACATACTTTGCAGTATTTTTAATCTAACGCCAGATGGTTTTTCCCTGGTGGAGAGAATCAGTGCTGACGTGCAGAGATGAATGGCTATTTCAGTTAACACACAACAATGGCTTGACTATTACGTAATCTATTTGAAATGACATCATAGATAAAGTTGTGTATAAACAGGAAAAGACTTACCGTCAGAGGGTTGGGCCACAACTGCTTATGATGAAAAAGAAAAAAGTCTGTGTGAATCTATCGGTGGTATATTGACGTACAATACCTCTAACACTATATGCCAACAAAATAATAAGCTACAAGGAGTGTGTTCAATAAGTTTTGCAAACAAGTATCGTCAGAGAGACAGACAGACAGACAGAGTGAAACAAACAGATTAAGGGCAATGTTGTTGTATCCAGCGTTACGTAAATCTAATTCCCATACTAGTACTTTACCACACAGGCCTGGTTTTAGACATTACTTTCACTCATAGATACTGTACCTAAGTGATTAATCCATTCCGTATCCACAAAAATGGAAAACGACTGAAATAGAGCCGGTAAAATTATATATATGACCAAAAATGTGCCCTCGCTTGGAATCGGGGGAAAAAAATGTGTTGTGAATTTTTGTTATGATATCGGGTATTATGTAAGATGGGTGAGGTACAGAAACAGGTACCAACTCGCTGCGACATTTCCAAGTGGAAGGAAATTCAAGGAAATGTGTCGTGTGCACACCTGAGCGACTTCTGTGTTTAGTTAACAAAGCACCGGTGACGTCAGGCGTGGGAACACCTCCTCCCCTCCTCCTCCTCCTCCTTTGTCCTGCCCACTCCATGCTAGGGGGTCTGTCTGTCTGTCTGTTACGTCGTCGCTCGGTTGTTAGTGGAATAGGCTAGGTAGCTTCCAGTTCACTGTATATAGTAGTAGCTGTTTGGTTTTGGTTCTTCATCTGGCATCATTATTTACTTTTGTTTACCTCTTTACTTTAGAATACCCCCCCTGAAAGTTGTGTTGTTAGAATTACCGTCCCTCTCTAGATACTCCCTTATTCTATATGAGCCGACTCTCTGTTAACATATACTAGCCGATCTGGGGCCGCGAGTTTGACACCTTTCCACCTGAGAGGATAAACAATATAGTCCCTGGGATGCCGTAAACATTTAGAAATATAGATAACAACACGTACTCAGATAAACTATTTCCTGTGGAATAACTTTACTGGCCAATATGAACTCAATCTCAAAGAAAGTATGTCATGAAAAGAATTGTTTTCTATTTTCATTACTATCATATAAGATGAATCGATTTGGTCGACAGAGTATCTTTGTAAGTTAGTACGTAGTGCATCACATCTAGGCCATGGCTAGGAGTAACCTGTGTGTGTGTGTGTGTGTGTGTGTGTGTAAAACATATTCCTAAGAATGATGCTATCAGAGAGGGGTAAAGAAGTGGACATTGTACAGAAAAGGACTAAAGTTAAACAGGAAGTAAGTTGGTCCGAGGGCGAGGCCAAGTGTGTATACCCCTTGAAATTTAGCGTTGTTTTTTGCTGCAAAAACAAGAACAGTACCAACAACAGAAGCAAGAGTTTCTCTCATTACCTTAGCTTCCGGCGACTCCGGCTGAATTAAACTAATATAAATACATATAACATGCAGATTACTACTAAACCGTGTAACCCAATTGAGAACGAGGCAACAGCTGCACACCCAAGCTATAGTTGTGTAAATGAAACTAAGTTTATTTGTTTTTCCAGCTTTCTCCCCATTTATCCCCGTAGGGGGGGTATTGCCTGCATTGGTGATGTGAGCAATACTTTAAGGGTTTTGGCGCCCCTTCGGCCCCAGCCACTAGCTTTTAGTTCTTCAACTGTACCTCTTTTCTTTCTATTTCCTTCCAGGTTGCTGTCTCACCTCTCTATCACCCTTTTCTGGCGCTATATGACCTCGCTGTTGCGGCGCCTAATATCAATCAATTAATCAATCAATCTCCCCATTTATTACTTCAAGTCTACATGCCACCTGATAATACATGGTAACTACCTCGGAACACATACGTGTAAATCCTTACAAATCCTTCAAACCCAATCTTTACACATCTTTACTACTCTTACATGGAAGTATCTTAGATGGAAATATCATGTGAAATGAAGACATTTGTTGACATTTTGCCAGTGTGTATTCACATCACTTGTGTTTATTCTGATAGAGCTTTCATTGACTTTTCACTACTTTTTTATGTCAAAGTAACAAAGTATCCTCATAAAAATATATTTTAAAAGGTGCTATCATGTACCTTTTTTTAGATAAATCAGGTTCTATCATGTACTTTTTTTATATATAAATATGTGTTTAGACCCCAGCGCACTGTACCTTCCTGTCTACGGTACCTCTGATGGTTCTCTTGATACAAAGGAAGTACAGGCAACAGGAGGCCCCTTTTACGAGGTTACCTGTTTAATTTCGGTAATGTTACCTGTTTAACTACGCTAATGTCGTGGTGAAGAACACGTCTCCGTTCATGGTTCCTACCTTGCTTATCCTTCTTTAATTTCACCTAACTCGTTTTCCCAGTATGGTCGATGTTCTGTTTCACCAAATTACCCATATTGTTATTATCATTAATTCTATTTTATTATTTTTTTATACTCCTCTTCTGTCTCTCCTTCCGTTTTCATCCCTGTGTGGGGTCCCTTCCTCTTTCTGTGTTTTGACGTTCTTCTTCTTTATCTAATATCTTTCATTGGTGCCGCGTGTTGGTAGACCTGCGTTAGATCTGCCGTGAGAATGCCGTCTCCATCTTGGATTTTGTAACCAGGGGGCTAGAATTGTTTCCTTACCCAGTGTTATATTTTGGTCACCTTTTATATATATATATATATATATATATATATATATATTTGTTGGACAGCAGCATCTACATTATTATCGCAGTGGATTGTCTCCTACATCCTCTTCACTCATACAGTTAGTAGAGCTTGGCTATTGTCTGCGCTGGCGGTAGCTATATACTCGTATACAACAACTCCCTCGACTCCCATCCTCCTGCTGGCTGCCCCTCCCTCCCTACCTTCCTACCTACATCATCCTGGTTCTTGTTGATATACGAGCGTGTGTCAGGGTGAGCGTGGGTCTGCAGGGAGAGCATTATTCCCAAGTCTCCAGGGGCGCGGGGATTATTGTTATTATTTTTGTTATCCGAGGGGTGGAAGGCAATGACATTTATAGGTTAGACTGAGTTAAGGTTTAATAACGTTTAGGTTGAGTTGGGATAAAACATTTAGTTTTTCTAGACTTCTCCAGCTAACCACAGCACCAAGTTATTTTTTTTTTCCTGCTGAAGAGAAGAACGAACAATGCCATAAAAAAAAAAAAAAAAAAAAAAAAAAAAGTTAACTATATAAGAAAAAAAATACACCTCGGATAGTACTGTATGTATATATGCTAGAACTAACATCACAAGGTTTTAAGTAACATAGAGACATCTTAGATATCAGAGAGTTAGGTTAGGTTAGGTTAGGTTCCATCTGGTCAAACGTAAGGGCAAGAGTAAAAATTTAACCGTAATCCCAAGCCTAACCTGGTACAGAGAATAATTTTACTGAATATTTTATGGTGTGTCGTATGTGTTAGTTTTGACTCAGGTAGGTTAGGTTAGGTTAGGTAAAGTTATGCTAGTTTAGGTCATAAATGCTATGTCGTGTATGTTAGTGTTGGCTCAGGTAAGTTATGGTAGGCTAGTTTAGGTAATGAATGCCAGATCAAGCCATATAAAGGTAAGACAAAGCGAGAATATTCCTGTGTCTCTCGTGGAACAAAGAAGTTGTGTTGTATGGTGTTTTTAGTTGTGTCTTGTATGTATGGTTTTGATCAGATCAGAGAAGGATAGATAAAGTCAGGTAGTGCCAGGCTATAGGTCAAGTTATATGAGGTTAGATGAAGTAATAGCATATGGTTAGATCAAGGCACATCAGAGCTAAACAAAGTGACCGTGAACATCCTTGAGAGAGAGAGAGAGAGAGAGAGAGAACGGAGCATGTTGTCTCCCCGTACCTCGATAGACATGGGAATAATGGGGGAGCAGGAGTGGGGAGGGGGGCGACCAGGAGTGGGACCACCACCACCACCAACACCATACCTCTACCACCACCACCACCCTTCTCACAGCTTCCCTCCCCCCCCCCCTTCCTTCCTTCCCAGCCGGCCTCGCCCACCACCACCACTGTTTGAGGGAGGGAGAGGAGGGAGGAGATGGAAGAGGGGGGAATCTACGAGTCCAAGAGGAGGAATATTTAAGGGTTATTTATTTTCCCCTCTCTCTCTCTCTCTCTCTCTCTCTCTCTCTCTCTCTCTCTAATCCATACTGCTATGCACTCCGGCATCTCACCACCATTCACGTTATGCATTTTACATACACACTGACCCTTAGCATACACAGCCAGCTACAGCCGATAATGTACTTGTGATAGTAATTGTGGTATATTTTAAGGCATGTGAGTTATGCGGGTATCGTATTAGCACTTTTTCTTCGTCCTCCTGTCATATCAAAAGGGATTTTATTGTCTCCTGTCTGTTTTGCGGATTTTAGATCACCTTTGAATTTAACGAGAAGATGTAGGATGAAGCAAAGACGACGAAGGAAGAGTATGTTGTGTGCGTACATCGGTGAGTATGTAGCAAACAAGGGTGAGCTAAGGACTGAGGATGAACAACAAGGAATGAAGGAAGACGAAGCTAATGGGATTAGCTGTTGGTTCGGAAACACCTCCGAATGAGAATGTGTAAAAAAAGAAATATTCTCCCCAAAGAGCGGAATGAAGAACGGAGAACGCAGGAATATAATAATTTCAATATGATGATGAACCTTACACCAGAACAAAGAACTATATGTTGACCCCAAGACGAAGAACGAACTGAGTACGAACGAATGAAGGAAGGATGGAAAAGCATGACAAAAAGCTTACACTCGAGAGACGCTTTACTGTCTTGTTCGCCTCTCTTTCTCTCTCACTCTCTCTCCTTGCCTGCCTCCACCGTACCACCGACACTTGATGTTGGTAGTGGTGGTGGTGGTAGTGGTGGTGGGAGTGAGGACAAAATTAACAGATCAATAGCCAGAGGAGAGGAGAGAGGAGAGCAGAGCAGCACTAGCGCCCGGGAGCCTGCCTGCCTGCTGTGGGGCCTGACCTCAGTCCTCTCATCTTGGCGGAACCTAGCTGGCTGGCTGGTTGGCGGGGGGGGGGGGTGTAAGGGAGGGGAGAGGTGGTGTGAGGAGGGAGGGAGGGAGGCTCTCTTCCCTTCCATTCCATTCCCTTCAGCCTCGACTTGCCTTGCCTTGCTGATCGACCGCGTCACATATACATACGTGCCTATTATTTATTTTGTTTATATGTTTATTTATTTATTTATTTATTTATTTATTTATTTATATTATGTATATGTGGCTTGTTATTAGGTTCGTTAATTGAGGTTACTATCCTTACACTACATTCACATAATTATCTATTGTTCTTAAAAAATATGTTCACCTATTCATATACTTTAATATTTTGCATTTTTGTGTTTGCCTTGCAACTATTTTGACTCACTAATTCGCAACAGAGACAATGATTAAATATCTTGCGTATATGTTTATATAAAAAAAACATATATACATTTATTTACATGTTTCTTTATTTGTTATATATGGAATAACGTATTAGGTTATATAACTGTAAAGAGCATTCACCCCTCGCCTTGCTTACCGGCCTCACCTCCTCCCTGTATTGTGTGTACATTCGTCACTACGCATTTACTGATTCATTTCCACATTCAGTTTGTATTCTGATAGCAATACACTAAGGTTCTCGTGTATGTATAAACAAACATGATGGAAAAAATATATATAAAGAGAGAGAAATTAGAACGGAACAGATATAAAAAAAATTATGGAAAAAATATGCATATAGAAAAAAAAAATATTCTCGATTGACTAGAGAACACCGCCACCACACTAGACAGATCAGAAATAAACAAACATGATGGAAAATATATATAGAGAAATAAACAAACATAGATATTACCAATGGCTCTGTACACTCACACACAAAAAGCATATATATTATATATATATATATATATATATATATATATATAGAGAGAGAGAGAGAGAGAGAGAGAGAGAGAGAGAGAGAAATAAACAAACAAACAAACAAACATAAGACATTCCTGATGGCTCTATAGAACGACACACACACACACATTCTCACTATAGAAGAGCAGATATAAGCAAACATGATTTAAAGTATATATATAGAGAGAGAAATAAACAAACATAAGAGTTATCTGATGGCTCTATAGAGCAACACACACATACAAACAGCCCGCGGTCGATATTTCCCCCCACGGCCAAAGCAAGTAGAATTGTTATACATCACGTGGGGCTGTTCTGTCCACCTCACCCGCCCCTCCTTGCTTCCGTCCGTCCTTACTCTCTTTCTCTCTCAATCTCTTTCTCTCGAGAGAGAGAGAATCTATCGTCTTTCCTTCCATCCTTCTTCATTCACCCTCTCGTCTTTCGTCCCCATTCCTTTTTTTTTTCAATTTTCCTCTCGTTTTTTTTTTCATTTTCCATCTCGTCTTCCGTTCTTTTTTCCTTCGTTTTCATTTTCCCTTACGTCTGTCGTCTTTCCTTCCATCCTTCTTCATTCACCTTTCGTCCTTCTTTCCTTTTTATATATTTTCCACTCGTCTTTCGTCCTTCTTTCCTTCTTTTATTATTTACCCTTCTTGCAATCTGTCTGTTTTTCTTCTTCATTCACCCCTCCCCTCGCCCGCTTTCACCCATCTTTCTTTCCTTGCTCTCTCACTCTCTTACCTACTCCCTCAATCTTCCTCTCATCCTTCCTCACTTTCCTCCAATCCTCATTCTCCCCTCCTCCGTCTTCCCTATTAACTCGGGTTTTATCCTTCCTGCCTCACTCACCCTCCTCAACTTCTTCCTTCCTCTCTCCCTTAACCACCCTCCCCTTCCCCCTCCCTTACCAACCCACCCTCTTGATTCTTTCTTAGTTTCCTCACTTACACTCCCCCCACAATGCCTCCTCACTCACCCTCTCCTCACCTTCCTCACTTATAGTCTACGTTTTTCTTCCTCATGCACTTCATTTCGCTTCCTCCTTCACCTACTCCTTGTTTCATCATCGTTCACTCACCCTCATTAAATTCTTTCTTCCTTCCTCACCTACCCTCCTCCTTCCTTCCTTCCTCTCTCATTCGCCCCCATTACTTCTTACTTCCTTTCACATTTACCTTCCGAGCCTTCTTCTTTCCTTGCCCCTCCCTGATTTCTTCCTACCGCACTCACTCTTTCGGCCAACTTTCCTCCTCCTTTTATCCTTCTTTTCTTCCCGCTGTCCCTGCCGTCCGTACTCAGTCTTCCTCTTGGTAGGCCTATCACTCGACCTTTTATGTCCTTCCTAGCACCATCTAACCGGAATCCTACCCTGATGCTGCCTACCCTAACTAGATCTAAGCCGAACCTTGGGGAATTGGAGAGAGAGAGAGAGAGAGAGAGAGAGAGAGAGAGAGAGAGAGAGAGAGAGAGAGAGAGAGAGAGAGAGAGTATTCGAAAAGTTAAAGGGGATTCAGAAAGGAATTAAAGGGTGAGAAATAATGAAGGAGGAAGTAGAAAAGGTAAAAAAGGAAATTGTTGAGGATAATAATTGAAAGAAAGGAAGGATATCGGTAGGGTAAATGAAAGATGGTAAGGGTGGGAGGAAGGCACGGAGGAGAGAGAGATCAATGAAGGAAGGTAAGAGAGAGAGAGAGTCAGAAGAGTGAAGAAAGATAAATCGGAGTGAGGGTAAATAAAGAAATGGAGGTGATGATATATTATGGGAACATAAGAGGTATAGGTAAACATTCGAGAAAATGGTAAGGAGTTAAATAAAAATGAAGTATATGGAATGGATGTGACAGTGGTTGTTGTTATGGGAAGGTGTGTTGGTGGTGGTGTTGTCCTCTTGCCTTGCCTTCCCTTGTCCTGCATAGCCTAGCCTAGCCACTCACTCTCTTCTCTCTCCCCTGCTGCCCGCGCTGCCTGGTGACGTCACGCCCTCAGACGCCATGTTTACAAAAGTGTCCGTTTTTGCCGCCTTTGGTCTGCGCGCGGGTCAAATGAGGCCTCTCTCACTTCTCACCACCACCGCCGCCACCGCCACGACCACCACCACGGACGCTAGCTGCAGATGGGAGGCAAAGGAAGGGATGACAGCTGGTGTGAGGCGGACTGTTACTGTGTGACTAGACCGCGTCATACCAGGGAGGCTTTTTTTTTTTTCAATATATCAACATATATTTAGCATATTCACTATTTCGTTACCTATGCAATATATATATATATATATATATATATATATATATATATATATATATATATATAATGTGTTAGGTTATTGGCTGTAAAGGGGGGGGGTAAAGCTCCGATAAGCTCGTATACTCTATGTGTATCAGGCAACGGTAATGAAATTTAAAATCCAGTGTCCCATTAGTCTGGAGCCATGACACAAAACGAAACGAAGGGAAATTAAGCGAAACATATTTATGTAGCAGTGACATATTTTACTATTTGGTTCCAGACATATGAGACCCCCATCCATGAAGTCAGATAGTTAGTTGCTTTTGGGAAATAAACACTCGTTAACATTGTGAATCATCTGACACATATTATAATTCGCTTGATCGCTTAGCATACTTGTCCTTTGAATTCATTTGTATTCATACTGTACGGTTTATTAATTTAGACTAGTTAATTAAGATGTCCAAATCCAGTGTAGAACGTTGATGACATACATATATACATAGTGAATGCATTATACAACACATTATACAAGAAGCTTCTCTAGTTACGTACCCGTTTGTGATTAGTGATGTAGCTGTGTGTGTGTGTGTGTGTGTATAGGTGATCAACTCTCATCACTCCCCACATCCCTCTCCCCACATACCTCTCCCACACCCCTCTCCCCCATCCCTCTCCTCCCATCCCCCTCTCCCCCCATCCCTCTCTTCCTATATCCCTCTCCTCCCCCCATACTTCTCCCTCATACCTCTCTCCCCACATACCTCTACTCCCATCCCTTTCTCCCATCCTCCTCTCCTCCCCCAGTACCTCTTCTTCCCCTTGCATCCTTCTCTCCTCAATACTTCTCCCCCATACCTCTCCTCCCCATCCCTCTCTCCCATACCTCTCCTTCCTTCAACTTAACTTACCTTACCTTACCTTAGAATAACAAAATCAAGCCGCCTCGAAAGGACCAGAAGGTCTGTTGCTGTTTGTATTCCTTTGTATAATCTTTCCTCTGTCCAATCTTCTCTACCTCTCTCTCCCCCAACTATTACTTCTCCCTTGCCATCCCCACTCCCTCCTCTCCCCACTCTCCTTCCCCTCTCTTCTCCTTTCCCTTCCATTTCCATTACTTACCCTTCACAGTCGCCAGTCTCCATTCTCCTCACCCTCTCATCTCTCATCACCTCCTCTTTCTTACTCCTCCCCTCTCCTCCTCCCCTTCTTACTCCCCTCCTCTCCTTCTCCCATTCTTACCTCTTCCTTCCCACCCTCTTTTTACTCTTCCCCTCTTCTTTTTCTTACTCCTCCCCTCTCCTCCCTTCGTACGACTCCCCTCTCCTTCTCCCATTATTACCTCTTCCTTCCCACCCTCTTTTTACTCTTCCCCTCTCCCTTTGTTACTCCTCCCATCTCCTCCTCCATTCTTACCTCTTCCATCTCCTCCTCCTTTCTTATCTCTTCCCTCTCCTCCTCCTTTCTTACCTCTTCCCTCTCCTCCTCCCCTTCTTACCCCTCCCCTCTCCTCCTCCCATTCTTACTCCTCCCTCTCATCTCCCTCACCTCCAATTCCTGTCTTTCCCCTCCCCCCTCTCCTCCCCTCCCATCTCCCCATCCCCCTTTCTTAGTCCCTTTCTTTCCTTTCATCGTTCTCGCTGTCATTGCCACCCTCCCCTCTCATTACTACACTCTCTCTACCTTCATCCATCCATCTCTCCCTTTACTACAACTTTACTTTGAAACGTAATAATGTGTCTACTGTAGTTAGGCATCTCGAAAGAAACTAGACATGATTATATGGACCTCTCTTACTTTGGCTTCAATTTGCAAGTAGTGATATTAAGCGGGTACCTAGCCTTTAATCCTCATCTCTCTCTCTCTCTCTCTCTCTCTCTCTCTCTCTCTAAGCGTCACACAGGTTGCTATTCCCAGGTCGATATTATCAGTACTTTGGTCCCACCCTCTCACTCTCTCTCTCTCTCTCTCTCTTCTCTCTCTCTCTCTCTCTCTCTCTCTGTGTGCCTGTTTGTTTGTATATATATTAATGATACTCCTCACAAATTTATAAGCTTTTATATTTATTGTTAGTATATTAGGGCCAGGCTATTTGTTTGGAAGGTAATGAATGCATGTGTGGTCTGTAATATATTAAATCTCTCTCTCTCTCTCTCTCTCTCTCTCTCTCTCTCTCTCTCTCTCTCTCTCTCTCTCGTTTGGAATGTAATGCATCAGTGGTCTATGATACTTTAATCTCTCTCTCTCTCTCTCTCTCTCTCCTCTCTCTCTCTCTCTCTCTCTGTTTACATCTCATACTTCCTCACCATTTTTACTGTCCCTACTATCCTACCTCATTACTCTTCTTTTCCCTGCATTATTTCTATCTCTTCTACCTCATCTCTCCCTCCTTCCCTCCTTGATTGCTCTCCTTTCTTCACATATTTTTTTCCTCTCCCTCATTTACTCCCATTCCTTTCCTCCTTCCTCTCCTTCCATTCTTTACACCCTCTTACCCCTCCCCCCTCCTCCTCCTACTCCTACTCCACACCTCTCCCTTCTTCATTATAGCACTCTCTCAGTACTCTCTCTCCCTCTCCCCCCCTTTCCCCCCCTCCTCCCCCCCCTCTCCCCTGACCCCATTATTGGTGCGTGTTACCCTCCTCTTCTCTCCCTCTCTCTCTCTCTCTCTCTCCCTTTCCCCTTCATTGGTGATACAGTCCTTATTTACTCTCTCTCTCTCTCTCTCTCTCTCTCTCTCTCTCTCTCTCTCTCTCTCTCTCTCAACGTTTCCTCTCTCTTTCTGTTTCCTACTCTCTCTCTCTCTCTCTCTCTCTCTCTCTCTCTCTCTCTCAACGTTTCCTCTATCCCTTTTTTCTGTTCCTACTCTCTCTCTCAACGTTTCCTCTATCCCTTTTTCTGTTCCTACTCTCTCTCTCTCTCTCTCTCTCTCTCTCTCTCTCTCTCTCTCTCTCTCTCTCTCTCTCTCTTTTAACATTCTTTTTCCGTCCCACTTTCGCTTCCTCTCATTCCCTTCTCTTTACCCTCTCATTTTCTCTTTCCCTTTCTCTCCCTTTATCACTAACTCTTCCTTTCTCTTTCACATCATTGTCTGTATCTTTTCTCCCCTCCTTCCCTTCCTTCATTTTGCATTTTCTCCCTTCTCGTAGTTTTCCTCCAATCTTTTTGCTCTCTCTCTCTCTCCCTCCCTCCCTCCCTCTCTTACCGTAAGTCCCCCTCCCTTCCTCCCTCTCTCTCTTCCTTCCCCCCCTCTCTCCCTTCTCTCCCATCCAATTCATTACCCTTCCCCTCCATCTTTCTCCCTTCCTCACTCCTTCCCTCCTTCCGTCTTTCTCCCTCCGTTTCTATCCCTCCTTCCTTCCGTCCTTCTCCTATCATCTAATTCATTGTCCTTCCCTTCCCTCCTCCGTTACCTTCCTCCGTTTTTCTCTTAATTCTAACAGCATTTCCTCTCCTTAACCCTCCCTACACACTTATCTACTCCCCCCCCCCCCTCTCTCTCTCTCTCTCTCTCTCTCTCGCTCTCTCTATCTCTCTCTCTTCCACTACATCGTTTACTCTTCCTAACCTCTCTCTCTCTCTCTCTCTCTCTCTCTCTCTCTCTCTCTCTCTCTACATCATTTACTCTTCCTAATATCTCTCTCTCTCTCTCTCTCTCTCTCTCTCTCTCTCTCTCTCCTAGCTTCCATTCGTTCTCTTTAACCTTCTCTTTCACTCTACTTTATTCCTCTCTCGCTTCCTTACCCTCTCTTCCTTCCTCTCTTCCAAAACTTCCTGTCCCTCCCTTCCCTTTACTCTCCCCTAACCCCCCCCCCTTTCTCTCCCCCCCCCCCTCCCAGTCCTCCCCTCCATTACAAATTCGTTTGTCCTCCCCCCCCCCTATTTCCTCTCTCCCTCCCTCCCTTCATATTCTCCCTACCTCTTAACTTACCCTTAGTGTAGTTAGTATCTCTCTCTCTCTCTCTCTCTCTCTCTCTCTCTCTCTCTCTCTCTCTCTCTCTCTTTGTGTGTGTCTCTCTCCCTCTCTCATTGTCTCTCTCTCTCTCTCTCTTTGTTTGTGTGTGTGTGTCTCTCTTTATGTCTGTCTGTCTCTCTCCCCATTCTCTCTCTCTCTCTCTCTCTCTCTCTCTCTCTCTCTCTCTCTCTCTCTCTCTCTCTCTCTCTCTCTTTATGTATTTGTATATTTTATTTTTATGTTTATCACACCTTTCTTTTCTGCTGGTTGAGGGTTTTTAAATTTTATAACTACAATTATATTTAAAGTCAAATAAACTCGTCAATGCCACTGTCTGTGATGTCTCTATGGCAGACACACACCACACACACACACACACTCTCTCTCTCTCTCTCTCTCTCTCTCTCTCTCTCTCTCTCTCTCTCTCTCTGATACACACACACGCCACAAACTTTTTCTGTCTTTTCATTTCTGTCACACACACACTCTCTCTCTCTCTCTCTCTCTCTCTCTCTCTCTCACCGATTACAGTACCCCTATCATATTATTTTTTTTGCTCGCTCACCCTCTTTCCCTCTTCCCTTCATTCATATTATCTCTCTCTCTCTCTTTCTCTCCTCTCCCTGTTTCGTTTGTTTTCGTTCCATTGTCCAAGTTATCCTTCTATCTTTTCGCTTCTTCCAGTTCTTTTCGTTTACTCTCTTTCAGTCTGCATTCCTTTCCTTCTGTTCTTCTTTTTTTTATTGTGTACTATACGTTATTGTCATTATTCTTTTCTCCAATTTTTTTGCAATTCTTTTTTTTATAGTAATTTTTTTTTTGTATATATATTCTCTCTCTCTCTCTCTCTCTCTCTCTTCTCTCTCTCTCTCTCTCTCTCTCTCTCTCTCTCTCTCTCTCTCTCTCTCTCTCTCTCTCTCTCATTTAGATTTCCATATGCAAAAAGAAAGGAGGAATATGCAAATATAATAAGGAGAAGAATGAGGAAGGAGGGGAAGGAAGTAGTGAGGAGAAAGAAAATATGTAAAGAGAACGAGAGAGGAAGGAAGGAAGGAAACAATAATGGAAATAGAAAGAAAGTTAAAGATATATATATATATATATATATATATATATATATATATATATATATATATATATATATATATATATATATATATATATATTACTAATAGACAGACAGACAGACAGATAGACAGAGAGATAGATAGGTAGATAGAGAGGATAAATGTTTAAGAAATACTCACGGAATTTAATTAGAAGAATAATTATAAAATGGAGTGAGATCAAAGAAAAAACGGAATACAAAAGAGAGGTCAAGACTAGAAGTGAAAGAATGAGATGGTGGAGAAACGGAAGGAAGAAATGAGAAAGAAATTAGATAGAGAATGAACCA
>JAWQEG010003965.1:0-60307 GCA_033782935.1 Petrolisthes cinctipes | reverse complement strand
AACTATGTCTCCGTGCCTGTGTGTCCCTGTGTATATGTATGTGTGTGTGTGTGTGTCTGTGTACGGGTGTGTGTCTATGTATGTGTATTGTAAAGCTGTGTGTGTGTGTGTGTATGTGTGTGCTGGCATGCATGTGTACGTGGGATACTTGATGCTGAGGGAGAATCACTTGTTGTACAGTATAATTGAAGGACGAGTGATTCCTCCAACTTTTACCATGAAACAGAATAGGACCTCAATATATAAGTAGGGGATCTGTTTTGTAGCATAGATGGAGGATGTGATTTGTCCTCCAGTTTGAAAGTACTATGAGTCGATAATAAACACTAATGATCAGTTTAGTTTAGTTCTGTCTGTCTCTGTCTCTCTGTCTCTCTCTCTGTCTCTCTCTCTCTCTCTCTCTCTTCTCTCTCTCTCTCTCTCTCTCTCTCTCTCTCTCTCTCTCTCTCTCTCTCTCTCCCTCTCTCTCTCTCTCTCTCTCTCTCTCCTCTCTCTCTCTCTCTCTCCTTGCGTCATAGGATTGCCTTAACTCCACGACCTTGTCTGCTAAAACATGCTATACACACACACACACACACACACACATACACACGTCTACCACTATCACCACCACTACTTCTACCACTACAAGCATCACTACTACTATCACTATCACCACTCCTACTACCAATACCACCACAACTACCAACTACTACTACACCACAACTACTCTTATTACTACTACTACTACTACTACTACTACCACCACTACCACAACTACTACTACTACTACTACTACCACCACCCACCACAAATACTACCACTACTACCACTACACCACCACCACCTCTACTACTACTACTATTACTACTACTACTACTCCTACTACTACTACTACTACTACTACTTCTACTACTCCTCCTCCTCCTACTACTCCTCCTCCTACTACTCCTCCTCCCCCTCAAGTATATTTTAAGTGTGTCATTAAAAGGTATGTAATATTATTGTTGAATATTATTGTTGTGTTGTTGGGTGTTGGATTTGAGATGGAGTGTTATCTAGCCATGCATCCGGCTGCTTCAGTGAGTTTCTTTACCCCTCAAGCAAGCAAGCAAGCTCAACTTTCCCCGTACACCACACACACACGCACACACACATACATATTCACATACATATTCACACACTCATATATTCACACACACTCACACACATACATATTCACACATATTCACACACACATACATACTCACATACTCACATTCAAACACACACACACACACACACACACACACACACACACACACACACACACACACACACACATACTGTCATTCTGTAAGATTATATAATTATATAAATAAAATAAACACGTTATAACAATGAATTTGGTAATTTTCACAGGGTTATTGGCGCTGGGAGTCGCACATGGCCAAGACAACAACAACAACAACAACAACGGTGAGGAGGGTGGTGGTGGGTTACAGAGGCCCCCCGCCTCCAACAAGCTCCACCCGTCCCCCCCCCTCACCGGCAACCCCCAGATAGACTACAAGTTCGACCCCCACCTACCACAACGAACTCCTCGGGTACAACCTCGATGACTACCCTTCTACAACAAGCTACCCAAGGATCTACTCGACCCTTCCTTCAACTTCTCCTGTGATGAAAGACATGATGGATTTTATGCTTCTATTCCTCACAAGTGTCAGGTAAGAGATTGTTGGTTTTTGGGTTTGTTTGTTTGTTGGTTGGTTTGTGGTGTTTGTTTTTATGCTTCCATTCCTCACAAGTGTCAGGTGAGAGATTGTTGGTTTTTTTGTTTGTTGGTTTGTGGATTTTTGTTTTTATGCTTCTATTCCTCACAAGTGTCAGGTGAGATATTATTGTTTGTTGGTTTGTTGGTTTGTTGGCTGGTTTGTGGTGTTTGTTTTTGATTGTTGGTTTGTTTGTTGGTTTGTTGGTGTTTGTTTTTATGCTTCCATTCCTCAAAAGTGTTAGGTGAGATATTGTTGTTTTTTTGTTTGGTTTGTTGTTTTTGATTGTTGGTTTGGTTGGTTTGTTTGTTGGTTTGTTGGTGTTTGTTTTTTATGCTTCTATTCCTCACAAGTGTTAGGTGAGATATTGTTTTTTTATTAATTGGTTGGTTGGTTTGTTTGTTGGTTGGTTTTTTGGTTTTATGCTTCTATTCCTCACAAGTGTCAGGTGAGATATTTTTGTTTGGTTTGTTGGTTTGTTGGTTTGTAGTGTTTGTTTTTATGCTTCCATTCCTCACAAGTGTCAGGTGAGACATTGTTGGTTTGGTTGGTTGGTTTGTTGGTTGGTTTGTGGTGTCTCCGTTTTTGTCTGTTGTTTTTCTGTCTCTCTGTGGCTCTGTCTGTCTGTGTCTCTGTCTGTCTGTCTGTCTGTCATTCTGTCTGTCTGTACCTTCGTTTGTCTGTTTTTCCCGTCTCTCTGTCCCTCTGTGTCTCTGTCAGTCTGTTTTCCCGTCCAACGAGAAAGAAAGATGGAAGAGTAAGAACAGGTAGTAAAGAAGGGAGGTATAAAAGTTGGCAGAGAGGCAGGTAGAGAAAGGAGGAAAGGAAGGAGAATGTTGCTAAAGAGAGAGAGAGAGAGAGAGAGTAGGAAAGGAAGGAGAATGTTGCAAAGATGATGATGATGAGGGTAGAGGGCAACAAACGATAGGGAGGAGTAAAGCCAGAGGGAAAGGGCTAAAGCCGAGAGGAACAACTTTCACTAACCAACATTAAGGTTAAGGTGTCTGTTTGTCTGACATCCTATATTGGTGGTGGTAGTGGTGGTGGTAGTGGTGTGGGTGGTAGTTGTGATAGTGGTGGTAGTGGTGGTGTGATGGTGGTAGTGGTGTGGGTGGTAGTGGTGATAGTGGTGGTGGTGGTGGTGGTGTGGGGTGGTGGTAGTGGTGTGATGGTGGTAGTGGTGATAGTGGTGGTGGTGGTGGTGGTGTGGGTGGTGGTAGTGGTGTGATAGTGGTGGTAGTGGTGTGGGTGGTGGTAGTGGTGTGATGGTGGTAGTGGTGGTTGTGGTTGTGGTAGTGGGGGAATAAACACACACACACACACACACAGCTCATAATGCCCCGGGAATAAACACACACGCACGCACACACACACACACACACACACAGCTCATAATGCCCCGGGAATAAACACACACACACACACACACACACACACACACACACACACACACACACACACACACACACACACACACACACAGCTCATAATGCCCCGGGAATAAACACACACACACACACACACACACACACACACAGCTCATGATGCCCAGAGAATGAACACACACACACACACACACACACACACACACACACACACACACACACAGCTCATAATGCCCCGGGAATAAACACACACACACACACACACACAGCTCATGATGCCCAGAGAATAAACACACACACACACACACACACACACACACACACACACACACACACACACACACACAGCTCATAATGCCCCGGGAATGAACACACACACACACACACACACACACACACACACAGCTCATGATGCCCAGAGAATGAACACACACACACACACACACACACACACACACACACACACAGCTCATAATGCCCCGGGAATAAACACACACACACACACACACACACACACACACACACACAGCTCATAATGCCCAGAGAATGAACACACACACACACACACACACACACACACACACACAGCTCATAATGCCCCGGGAATAAACACACACACACACACACACACACACACACACACACAGCTCATGATGCCCAGAGAATGAACACACACACACACACACACACACACGCACACAGCTCATGATGCCCAGAGAATGAACACACACACACAAACAAACACACACACAATTTGTTTACTCATCCATCCACGTGATCATCTCTTTATTGTGATGCAAGTGACCTGTTATTGTTATTATTATTATTATTGTTATTGATATTATTATTGTTATTATTATTATTAATGTTATTATTAGTATTGTTATTATTATTGTTATTATTATTGTTATTGTTATTGTTATTATTATTGTAAATGTTATTGTTATTATTATTATTGTTATTGTTATTATTATTATTATTATTATTATTATTGTTATTATTATTACTGTTATTATTATTATTGTTGTTGTTATTAATATTATTGTTGTTGTTTTCCACAGGTGTACCACAACTGCCTCTTCAACCAACGCTACGACTTCCTCTGTGCCAATTACACAGTGTTTGATCAAAAGAACTTCATTTGCCATTACGCCAGCGAAGTCGATTGTGAAAATTCATGGAAGCACTATGACAGGTCTGTGTGTGTATGTGTGTGTGTGTGTGTGTGTGTGTGTGTGTCTCTCTCTCTCTCTCTCTCTCTCTCTCTCTCTCTCTCTCTCTCTCTCTCTCTCTCTCTCTCTCTCTCTCTCTCTCTCTCTCTCTCTCTCTCTCTCTCTCTCTCTCTCTCTCTCTCTCTCTCTCTCTCTCTCTCTCTCTCTCTCTCTCTCTCTCTCTCTCTCTCTCTCTCTCTCTGTGTGTGTGAGTGTGTGTGTCAGTCAGTGAGTGATTGATTGTGAGTGTGTGTGTGAGTGTGTGTGTGTGTGTGTGTGTGTGTGTGTTGGATTTTGTTTTATTACGAAAGATCTTAAATGAAGTAATATATATAATTTCTATTTAACAACCATTTCGTTCTTTACTTTTTTTTTTTGTTGTTATTGATAAGTAAACAAATGTTGCACTCTCTCACCCAACAGTTCCATAATATAATAACTCTTTCAACTTTTATTAGAATTATTTTTATCTTCTTTTTCTGATTGGTGAACATCTGTAAAAAATAAAATCTACTCATCACTGACAGTTAAGGGTGTGCGGGAATAGGGGGACAGGCTTGGGGGGGGGGGTGCGGGAGTAGGGGACAGGTTTTCTACCCCCCCCCCCAAGCCTGTCCCCTTATTCCCGCACACCCAAACCCCCCCAAGCCTGTCCCTCTATTCCCGCACCCTCCTAAACCCCCTCCAAGCCTGTCCCCTACACCCGCACCCCCCCCTCAAGCCTCTCCCCTACTCCCGCACCCCCCCAAGCCTCTCCCTTACTCTCGCACCCCCTTCTCCCGCACCCCCTTCTCCTGCACCCCCTTAATCCTTCTTTTATCAACAGAAATAATGATCTGTATGAGACGACCACTACAACTACCACCACAACCCCGGCCCCACAAATTATCTACGTGCAGCGTCCCCCTCCCCTGAACGGACCGGGAAGAAGAAGAAAACCTCCCCACCTCATTCGTCCCGACAATCGCCGCCCCACCACCACCACACCATCACCCTACTATGACTACGACTACCCTGACTACCACTACCATGACTACTATGAGTACGATGAAAAGACGACGACAACCACGACTACAGCAAGGCCCCGTCGACGTCCCATCAGAACCAGGCCAGGTCGTCCTAGAGGCAGACCTGGAGATCGTGCTCGACCTGGGAGGCCTAGAGATGACAACAATCCATTACGCAGCTCACGGATCCAGGGGAATGGTGCCCGCCCCAGGGATCAGGACTTGCCACAGGGGGGAACTGGAGGTCGCAGGCGTCCCAACCGTCCCAGGGGTAATGGTCCACGTCGTAGGAAACCCACCACTACTACCACCACTACTGAAGCTACACAAGATTATTACTACGATGATTACTACGATTATTACTACGACTATGATGAAACTAGCTCTTCCACCACCACCACCACCACCGCTGCTCCACCTACCCGTCGCAAACGTCCTTCCCGTGTTCGGGGTGGTGGAGCCAGACCACAGCCGGTAGAGGATCAAGCCACTGCTGCCACACAAATAGATAGAACATCACCGGTGACTGGCAAGCAGAGTGACAGTGGTGCTCCCAGGGTTAGTGTTAGAAGGAAACCACTAGACAATGCCTCTGGCCCCAAGTTTCCCTCACGTCGGTCACAGGCAGCAGCAGCAGGAGCAGAAGGCGACACTAATGAAGCCCCATTGAACCAGGACCAAACATCCACAGCGATAGAGTCTGTGAGGGAGACGACAGGAGTGAGGTCAAGAGTGAGGATGCCACGACCTAGAAAGACCCCCACCACCACCACCACGTCATTACCTGTCGAATATGACTACTATTAGCGCACCACATATTTATTATGTACACAGTCACTCCTTTTGTTGTGTAATTAGTTACGTTGTTTATACCGAACTTTCCTTAATAAACAAGAAAAATAACTTTGCAGTGCGCTTTTACCCCTCCATCTGATTGTAATACTGTACTTCACTATTGTATGAACTTGTGTGAAGTGCCTTTACCTCAGCAAGTCTGGGACAAGTACTAAATAAACCATACAATTTCAACAACAAATGAACATAATTACTTAATGTGATTAAATATAAATGTGGTACTCGATGTTGGAAGGGAATATTTTCAGTCACTTGAGAGTGAAATATTAAATCACTTGTTTATTGAACAAGTACCACACTTACAGGTATGTACAGTTGGACACAGGAATTCGTGGTACAGTCACGAGCACTAATAAGTATTCAGGTGTGCTTCGAATACCTAGAGACAGTAAGTAAATGCACAATAAGATCTCCAGTGGAATTAGTTCGTTGGTGAATTGGACTGTTCAAACCTCCAACCAAAGCTGTATACTTATTAGTGCTCCTGACTGTACAGCTGAGGTGGTAAATGCTTAGCTCCTCCCAGTATGAAATTCCTTAACGACCAAAAAGATTTACCAGGGGCAGAAACTATGATGTGGGATATCGACGATAAGCAAATACCGGACAAAAGTCACTGGTTATAAGAGAAAGACAAGCATCTTCCACCTGGGCTGTACCACCAATTCCTGTGTCCAACTGTACACTTGCAATCCAAAAATTTGTATCCAGGTCTTGTTGAAGTTTCGAATTATTTGACATACTAGTGAACCAATTACAACGCTTATCCTATTTCATATTTGCTTTTTGAGCTCGCTTAATACTCGATCAGGCTATTCGAAGCAAGCCTGGATACATATTTTGGATTGTGAGTGTACACAATCTCCAACCTTTACTTGCAGTCTGAATGGATAATATAGTTTGGTTTACCTTCAAACATAAAATTTTTTTGTTGTTGCTTTAGACTCAAGAAACCCAAAACTTTGAAAACATTCGATGAAATTATGAGCTTACCGGCATTTATGTTTTATATATGGATTTATTAATAAGCTATACCATATTCTAAATTAGCTTGATTTCCCTCTTAAAGTAAATTATTATTACTTTACCTATAAAAAAAAAAATTCACAGGAGCTTTGGCCGACAGACACTGCATCAAAACAAAAAAGAGTCTTCCTTCTTTCCTTTGTGTACTGACTAAAAATTAGGAGTTTGAAAGAAAATTGACGTGTTCTGATGAAAATGTGGGTGTGTCGTACTACGGGTCGATTCCACAGTCGTTCGTAGAGTGGTTTGTAAGCACGCCAACGAAAGAATCTTAGCAGTGTAAAAAAAGACTTATGGGTGAATTATTTATTGAATTTGGTGTAGTAATCTATGCAGTGATCATCATTATCTAACTGTGTGATAAATTTTGTGAATGTGGATACTCACTCAGCTTTTGGAAAATAACGAAGCCTTAAAATTGTGGTTTGTTAAGAAGCTAACAAACCAATACCACTGTGGAATCGACCCATAGTTACAGTGCCTAAATAAGAATCCCTGGACTACGAGGAAAGCAATGACGAGTGAGATAAGGATAATTACAAGTGAGAGAACTGCTAAAAGAAGTCAATGTGTTTAGGTGAGGAACTAACTACTTTACTTCATCATGAGTTGAGTGCCATTGAATTGAACTAATATTATTTTTCTCTTGTGTGTTGTTGTATGTGTATCTTATTTGTTATTGGCATCACAATATATAGTCTCTATTTACAAACCCACTTTTATAAGCAATTTATTATTACAACAAAGAGGTATTACTGTATTTTACTCGGGAAATTGAAGGGCTATATATTGACTCCTCCAAACTCATTCAGTAAACATGCATATTAGTACACTCGTAATACATAATCCCGAACCAGAGACGAACGGCAGGCACCACACACACACACACACACACACACACACAGAGAGAACAACACACACACACACACACAGAAAGAGAACAATACACACACACACACACACATTCCCTGCATTCCAACTCAGCCTCTATTGGTGTACTGAGTGGGGAAATGAGCAATACCACCAGGCCATTCGAAGCTTTCTGCTCCTCACACTCTGGTCAGAAATTTTGTATCACGAGTGTACCTACCTCAGTATACGTGTAGAAAAACTGTTCATTATAGTATGGTTAGGTGGAAATAGTATATAGCCTTTCACTTAGACCACTCCAGATTATCTCTTTAATTAAGGGGGGGCGGGAGAAGGGGACAGGCTTGGTGGTGGTGTTTGGGGGGTGCGGGAATTAGGGGACAGGCTTGGGGTGGGTAGAAAGCCTGTCCCCTACTCCCGCACCCCCAGAAACCCAGCCAAAGCATGTCTCCTACTCCCGCATCCCCAGAAACCCCCCCAAGCCTGTCCCCTACTCCCGCACCCCCCTAAACCCCTCCCCCCTCCCAAGCCTGTCGTCCCCCTATACCCGCACCCCCTTAAGGGACCCTGTGATCGTGTAGGAGACCTGATGGTGGCTTCTGTTTCCTCCTGACCATGCCACGAAACAAACTCCTTCCATATAGGTGTGTGTGTTTTTCGTGGCAATATTTGAAGGACTCATTTACCTCCAATTATTATCTGACTACTTCACAGGGTTCTTAATTAAGGGCTAAAACCGTATTGGAAATATCACCAAAACATCATAGATAAAAAGTCACAAAAAACAAACAATCAAACACAACTTGTATAATTATGTATGCTTCTGTTTTTATTTCAATATACTGTATATAGTTTTTTTTTTTTTTTTTTTTTTTTTTTTTTTTTTTTTTTTTTTTTTTTTTTTTTTTTTTTTTTACAGTGATTCGTTCAAAATGTGTCATAATGTTTTGAAATTATTATTAGTCCTCATTTCCTCATTATTAATTATTTATGATGTCAAATTTATGGCACAGTTTGGAGGAATCAGTAGCATCCAATTGACAGAAAGACGAATAATGTTACTCCCAGAAAAATTGAAAGATAAAGAAAGTGTGGAGTAATAGTATACGTATAAGAGGCCAGTGTTATTATTTTGTTGTCGGCAAAATTATTGAGGAGTATAGTCATAATACGTAATTCCTGACCAGAGATGAACGGCAGGCACCACACACACACACACACACACACCCTGCATTCGAACTCAGCCTCTATAGGTGTACTGGGTGTGGGGAAATGAACAATACCACCAGGCCATTCGAAGCTTTCTGCTCCTCTCACTCTGGTCAGAAATTATGTATCACGAGTGTACGTCATCATCCACACGAATAGATTTCTTATGGTATAGATAGATGAATTGGTAGCCTTTAGATATTACGGGTGTCTTATGTAAGCTACTGTAATGAAGGTACTGTAATGAAGGACAATTGATATCAAATGTAAGTTATTTTGTTCTCCCAACCTTACTACGGATAGTTCTCGCCGTTCATAAATATTTGGTTTGGAAATGGTTGTCATATTGGCCTTACTTACATGACAGAAGAGGAATAATATGAAAACGAATATCACATGGCCTTGGTAGTGATATAGCCTTGGCAATAAATTAATATTTTTGTTTTAGGGGAAATCAGAATACACTGTGATGATTTTCGTGCATGCAAACTATCAGCTAAACTCAGTTGTATTGATCCTAAATATATATATCCAGACAATTCACTAATAAAATATCTGCCTTAGGAAATAATGTTATACTTGTTGGTAACCTCAGGAAGCGGTTGTGGTTGTATCACTTGTCCCTCGTTACTACCAGCTTGTTCCATTGTATCTAGCTAGGAAGTGGAATGAAAAGGTTAACAGTTTATGGGAGGCAGAAAGCGTACATGGCGGGCCACACAGACATCACGGTAGGGCTTGAGGGCAAAGCAGACAGATGGACCATGGTAGCATTTATCCAGGAAAGGTCTCACATCCACCACTGAGTGACAGGGCCACATGGCTTGGAATGCAAAGAGGCACTTGATGTCTCTGTCGTAGGATGTGTAGGGATTGGGCTGGGGTGTTGGTGTGGGACAGCTGGTGTCCTCCTGCCACGACCTGACCAGCTGCTGCAGACTGGATGCGTTCCTTCCTTGCCGTGTGTGCCAGTCGTTGGCCACTTCACCATCGTAGGAACCAAGCAAACCCTGGGTGTAGTTAAAGACCCAACCAGACACGTTCACCATCACTACATGAGCCTCCTTTAGTAGAGTGACGCCCACCAGAGGTGACTCCATTATGACTTGTTGTGGCGTCACCATAACAGTGATGGGTGACACTGTCCTCTCACCATTAGTCACTGATTGTCCATTCAACTTAACAGTGAAGTCTGGACTAATGGATGCGTGAGTATGACCTGCCTGCAAGGTGATCTCAGGTGATGACGTGGGCTGAGGGTGTGACATGGAGACATGAGCCACACCGGGGATGGAAGTCAGTACCACCTTACACCGGGACCGAGGGACACGCAACACAGCACCGTCAAACGTCACCATCTCTGTCCCATTGACAATTATGGCTGTTGCATTGAAGGGTGGTGGGAGGCGTTGTACTGGGAGCCATCTGTTATAAAGCTCTGGTAGGGAAGTGAAGGGTATGGCAGCTTGGACTGTCATGAGTGGAGCCTTCATCGTATCCAACATCGCCTGACTCACTGAATACATGGGTTGATAAAGAGGAATGGCTACCATGATGAAACTTTCCTCACTTTCTGTCCCCGTACTTGTACTCATTCCCAGCAACTTGGATGTAATGTAGTAACTCACCATGTTGGTCATCTTCTCCTCCTGGCAAAGGAAAAACATAATAATTAACATAAGCATTTGATTATCTTAATTGGGGTTCCATCACACTGGGACCACTATACATCTTCATCAATCCACCATTCTTTGTTCTAAGTCCAAATTTTCTCAGAAGACTATCAAATTCTCCAAACTGTGTCATGAACCAGGAATGCCCAGTTAAAATAGGTTAGTGTTTCCATTGGTACTTACGTTATTCATGGTATTGATGGTGGCAGTAATAATATTTTTGGTTGAGGGGAACTTGAGCATGTACCGACGTCCGTCCTCAAGGTCCTGTTTGAGAACGTCCTTGGTTCTCTCCACCACCTCTACAGCAGTGTGGTACTGCTCAGGGTAGCTTGACTCCAAGGGCTCCAGCATTTCCCTCCTGACGAAAAGTGCAGGGCTGCTCTCGGTGAGACAGCGTCGTAGGAAGCTCATCAATATCTGGGGCTCCTCTCCAGTCAACACCCATTGCAATACTTGTTTGGTGGCTGCAGGGAGTACCAACATATATATTTCTTTACCAACAATGCTTGGTGAGAGCTTTAGTGAAAGTAAATTACCCACATTCGTTCAAATGCAACAGTAACAAAAATTATCACAAAAGAGTAATCCTTTTATCAGTGTTTGGGTTACATTATGACTGTAGAAACTGTAACGTGTTTTCCCAGACATCAAAATGATATCCACACATTCATGCTCATAGAAAAAAATAAATAAATGACACACTAACTCACCTTCCCAAGCATTACCGGTGACTCCACCATACGTTTCCTTCAAGGACTGGATTACTTCCTTGATTTTCATGTTGTAAACTTCTTGAACTTTGATCATGGCAGACTGAGCCCAGGAGAAGATTTGCTTGATGTAAGAGATGGTGGGTGTCTGGAGGAAGTTGTTGAGAGTGTGCCACATTGGGTCGATAATCTCACTCGTCACCTCTTGGCAGATCTGTCTGTAGTCCTCACTGATCTGTGACATTATCTTGCTCAGCTCAGGATCAGGGAAGGTGATTCCTTTTTGTCTGGCTTCTTGTACCAAGTTGTGGTAGACTGACTCGACCCAAGACCAAGTGGCTCTCATTACACTCCTCATCTCCTCCAACACTGAGTTCTGTTAACACAATAACCAACATTATATATATAACTTGTATATATTACACTCCTTATCTCCTCCAACACTGAGTTCTGTTAACACAATAACCAACATTATATATATAACTTGTATATATTACACTCCTTATCTCCTCCAGCACCGAGTTCTGTTAACACAATACCCACATTATATATATATAACTTGTATATATTACACTCCTCATCTCCTCCAACACTGAGTTCTGTTAACACAATAACCAACATTATATAGAAAACTTATATTACAGTACTGATGGTAATGGTCGTCTACATGTAAATATTGTCACGATGTAATAATGAACAGGAAGTTCTATAAAACTTAACTGTTCAGGGAAGAAGACAAATGTTTTTAACTCAGATATCCCCAAAATGTGTGTGTTCTCTGATCCCTTAATTATCCAGCAGGCTATGTAAAATAATAATATACCTGAAATGATTTAATGTTCGACAATGAGGTTAAACAATATTTGCAAATATATGTGAATGATAAATGGAACCAACAATATCATAGCATTAAGTTGTGGTCACCAATTTTGGAATACTTAATGGAAATAGTATAAGTGTAATTAGTTTGATGAAATATCCCACAAGAAAATGCATACATGCACACTATACTTTAAAGAATAACTAACCTTAATGGTGGAGAACTTTTCAGCGTTATAACCAAGTTTGGTTTTCATGTTCTGTGGAGATGTAAGTTCAACACCAACTAAGAAAGCTGGATACTTGTCGAAGCTCTGCCTGTCTGTCTCAGTGATGCTAAGTTCTGCGGTGTGTGGCAGTTGAACACCAAGTTTAGTAATGTATATCGTATTTGCCCGAGGTCTCCTGGTGACCAACTTGATGAAGGCGGGTCTGCAGATGTCACTCTCAATATCCAGAGTTCCAGTGATGGAAGTGTGAAGTCTGACGTCCACCTTGACACCATTACAATGAGGCATCATCTGGGACTTAATCACTCCAGAAAGGTCCATCACGGAGCTCTGGTCTGTCAACACACGTACGGCCATTACTGAGTCTCTTGGTGAGATGTGGTCATACTTGGCAATCACTTGAAGGGACGAAGAGGATGAAGATGGATTCTTGAGGAACTTCAACTCAAAACTCTTGGTTTGAGGAGCCCAACCAAACTCCAGGTATACTCGTGGCTTTATCTGTAACACCTAAAATACAACAATAATTATATAACAACTGCACCAATAATATAACATTATAATATAACCTTTAAAGTTAACATAGACTTTAACACAGCATTACAATATAACCTTTGAAAATTAACAAAGACTTTGTTACAACAATACAATATAACCTTTAAAGTTAACATAGACTTTGTCACAACAATACAATATAATCTTTAAAAGTTAACATAGACTTTTGTCAAAATACATTTCTATCTATATCATTACATTAATTAACACCTCAACTTACCCGAGACTGTAGGTCTGCCTCAACTCTAATGGTGTTGTTGGCAATGAGGTTGGAGTGAAGAGATGCAGTGAGTTTGTCAGCAGTGTCAGGGAAGATGTCCAATTCAAAGCAACCTTGTAATTCACCATTTCCAGTAGATGAATATTCCAGCAATGTAGTCATGTCTTTACTGAGACTTGGATGACTTACATGACCTTCATAACGAGTTGTATCATAGTAATTATGGGACTTAACACCCACTACATACTTGGTGTTACTCTTATCTTTATTAGGATAGAATTGAAGGTTGACTTCTGAAGGGGAATACTTGGCATGACCTTCCATAGTACGTGATGGAGACTGAATCATAACAGTATGTGTATTGGGGTCTGGTCTGTGATAACGAGAACGGAATATAGATCTTTGGTTGTTATAACTAATTATATTAACTGTGTTTGTTGTTGCCATCATCTTCATTACTTGTTGCATAACATTATGAATGGTCTTCATATCAATGGCTGTATCCATGGTCTTAATTCCACCTTGTGGGTAAATATCCAGTTGCCAGTTAAACATGGTAGATGGTTGGTTGACAACTGTCTCCAACTTAATCTTATAAGAGTTCTCTTGACAATTCATCTGTAGTTGTGTCATCAGTGGTTGACTCAAGCTGGGAGCTTGGCCACTTACCTGTCACGAAGGGAAAAAGAGTAAGATATGTATTCTCTAAACTGGTGAAACTATAAAGTCACCAAGAAAAAAAAGTAAGATATGGATTCTCTAAACTGGTGAAACTATAAAGTCACGAAGGGGAAAAAATTAAGATATGGATTCTCTAAACTGGTGAAACTATCAATGATGATAAACAAGAGTAAGATATGTATTCTCTAAAATGGTGAAACAATCAATGATGATAAACAAGAATAAGATATGTATTCTCTAAAATGGTGAAACAATCAATGATGATAAACAAGAGTAAGATATGTATTCTCTAAAATGGTGAAACAATCAATGATGATAAACAAGAGTAAGATATGTATTCTCTAAACTGGTGAAACAATCAATGATGATAAACAAGAGTAAGATATGTATTCTCTAAACTGGTGAAACAATCAATGATGATAAACAGGCCAATGACTCGTTGTTTTTGTTTTCAATTCCTTACCTTGAGTTGGACAATACGTTCCTGAGAAGAACTGTGATGGTTAACGAGGAAAGTGAAGGACTTATGTTGACCTTCAGGTGAAATGTAGTCAACCTCAGAGTTTATCTTGAAGCCATAGGGTCCAGCTGCTGTCTCACAGTCCAACTTACTGATGAGTTTGTACTGTCTGTTCTCTGGACTCTTGTAGTCGATGTGAGCTTCAGTCTTGAAGTAGGTGTAACTTTGTTGGAGGGCAAGGTGAGTTTTGACTGAGTGTATTTGGTGGGTTGGTGTTGTAACCTCTACCAGGAAGGTACCTTGACCTTGAACCTGTGTTAGGAGGCTCTTGGGCTGAATGTCCAGCTTCACACGGTAATTCTCACCTACCACTGTCACTTCACTCCTGCATCAAGTAAATTATTGATTTATTATACTATCTGTAATTACGAGTTTAAATTAACGTAAATTTTGACATTGTATGGTCAGTATTATTTAAGTGGCAAATACAACATTCAGCAAATTCAAAATGACTGATTCCTCCAAATTATAATAGAACACAGACGACAAAGTCTTATACCGAGAACACGTGTTTCTTGAAGGCACATGTTTCTTGGAGAGTATTTTGAAGGAATCAGTAGCCTCCAACTTTCTGAAAGTAGTACAGGACCCTTCATAGCCATATAAAGATACTAACATGAAAATACAAACAGACAGACAAGCAGACTTACTGAATGATGACCTGTGGAGGTTGAGTGGAGTACCTGATGATCTGAGCCTGGATGGACGCCTTCTTACTCTGATCCCTGTCAACGTCCCAGGAGAGGGCTGCCTGCCACTGCTTACTGTCGAGGTTGAGGTCTGTGAAGGCCTTCACCCTGCGTGCCAGTTCAGTTTTGGGCAGCAGAAGTGTGTTGGTACTGAGGTGTAGAATGTTTTCCCTCATCAAAACATCCATCTTCCCATCGATAATCTGTGGCAGTAAGACCTTAGCGCTGACCTTGGAGTCCTGAGATGACCCAAGTTTAATGGTCCACTCCACCACCATGACTGGCTGCCGCTCATTATCAAACCTAATGCTAACCACCTGCTTGTGTTCTTGGAAGATGAAGGTCGTGGCTAAACGCTTGTCGCCGTTGATGGTCACGTCTGTCAGGAGCTTTGTATCGCTGGGAGTGAGAACCAATGTGACTGGTCCCTGGAGGATGAAGAGGCTACCACCACCTTGAGTCATGGCCACCTTCACTGAATATTGAGACTCTCCCTGGCCGGCTGCCTTTGCCTCAAACGTGATGGGCTCAGAGAACACCTGAGACTCAACCTGGGAATATTGCAAGATGAAAGAGTCGTC
Source organism: Petrolisthes cinctipes (assembly GCA_033782935.1). Taxonomy (NCBI): domain Eukaryota; kingdom Metazoa; phylum Arthropoda; class Malacostraca; order Decapoda; family Porcellanidae; genus Petrolisthes; species Petrolisthes cinctipes. Next base: position 44,330 of record JAWQEG010003965.1, on the reverse strand, counting down.
AGTTTGTTTAATTGTTCATTGATTGATATTAGGCACCGCACCAGTGAGGTCATATAGCGCCAGAAGAAGGTGATAGATAGGTGAGACAGCAAGCAGGAAGGAATTAGAAAGAAAAGGGGGAGAAAAGGAAAGACAGAGCATAGGGATAGTAATTAAAAGTGATGTATGTTTTTTCGTCAGTTTGTTAAGGACCCTGTGCTCGTGTATGAAAATTGGAGGCTTCTGATTCCTCCTGACCATGACATGAAACAAACAAACAAGCTCCTTCCTTATAGGTGTGTGTGTGTGTGTTTCATGGCAATATTTGAAGGACTCATTTGTCTCCAATTTTCTGACGACATCACAAGGTCCCTCAATAAATCAGTTGAAGAATTTGTTTCCCGTTGAAAACTTACTACGAAATGAGCAGCAACTGATGATTCGTACTGCAGCGAAGTGTCCAAATCCAAAATCTTCATGTTGTCACTGGCACGAAGAAGTCTTGTGGAAGCAGCATACTTGGACCGACTCAATTCCATGCTGTAGTCAGCTTTGTATTCCTCGGTACCAGCTGCTTTCCCTGTAATTTTCGACACGTATCCTGATGGGCCAATCTCTCACATGATATTGCTATTATCATGGTTTGAGTGAATAATTATGTTCCATCAGCAAGTTATAAAATTATGGCACTGAATGGAATGGATATACTGTAGCCTAGTAAAACAAAAACTAAAGGAAAGCAAAACTTACCGGAGAATGAGCCAGAGGTAACTAAGTTTACTCCTGGTGAACCTTGAATGTCTGTCCTGGCCTCCAAAGACACGAGCTCCCGGCCACTCCGAGACACTTTGAAACTGGAAGAGTATTCTGTCCTTTCACTTGAGCTGCCGGTCCTGTGGAGGAAAGATACTGCCCTCCAGGACTTCACAACTCCTCGGAAATCCACTGTGTGCAACTTGGTGGGCACGGGCAGACGGAACCTTGTCATGTATTCCAGTTCCCCTTCAACTGTAGGCAAAATGTAAAATAAATCATCAGTCAACCACCAAGTGCCTAACTGCTGCTTGGTAAACAAAGACAATATGAAAAAAAACATTAATTCTGAACCTGAGTGTATAAATCAACACGTACCGTCAAAGTCAATGAGGATGTGTTCCCTGAGTGCATTTTTGGTCGAGAGCATCACACCGAGGTCCATCTTGGGATCTCTGCTTTCTCGCTTGTACTTGGCCTCGATAAGGACTGACTCAGGAGGGAACTGCTTACTGTCGCTCTTGTATACCTTAGTGTCATATACTATGCCATTCCCGCCTGATGTTGGAGTCTTCTGGAGATCGAGTTTGATGCCCTTGGCCAGGTTAGTATTGCTGGTGCTGTCGCTGTACTCTACAAAAGTCTCAATGGCCTTGTGGTTGTCTTGGTTAATGAAGTGGCCATCCATTTTTCCTTTGACGGTTTGTGACTCGACCTTGACACAGACGGTGTGGATGTTTTGCTCCTTCTTGTACTCAGCGTAAACTTGAGCTTCTCTTGGTGATGAGCTTCCCATTGTGCTAACCTTGCCACTCAGGGTCTGTTTACTGCCATCATGTTTCACGGACAGTTCCATCTTGTAGCCCTTCAATCCTGCTTCCACGTTTTGAAGGTGGATTTTTGCTTTAACAGGACGTGACACGAGTGGGAGGGAGCTGGTGTGGAGAGGATTAGGAATATCCAGCTCATAGCACATGTTGATACCAAGGACGGACTGGAATCTGGTGATGCAGGAATTGGCTGTTATTCTCACGTCTCTCATGGATGATGGATTCATCTTGGTCTCAGGTTCACCACTCCATCTCTTTGCGATATAAGTCTCACTTTCCATATTGAATATTTCCATGTTGTTAGGGAGATCCAATTCTAACTCCATGTTATTGTCACTTGTAGCAGTCACCTTGATACTGACACCACCTGCACTGGATACTGTAGTGTTAGTCTTAAGACCAATCTTGGTCAGCTGTGCATCATAACCAATAAAACCATTGGTTTCTGTTGACAGACTGGGAGTGATATTAAACATATTTTGGTCATGTGATCTACCAGTAAGAAGAGAGGGAAGGTTTCCTTGCATCTTGAGAGCTGCAACAGCAGTTGTGTTGAGTTGAAGTTTGAAAGGAATACCTTGAATAGTAGGGACAAAATAGTTTAAGTTAATATGAGCTGCACGGGCAGAATTCACTCTTATGTTATGAAGATCAGGAATCATCTCTCGTAGTTTTTCTATAATTTGTTCAATAAATCTTACACTGTCAAAATGTTTGAGATCCCCAGCCACAGATGCAAAGCTTATTTCCTGTCCCAAGAAACGAACAAACACATCAGCTTGTGTCCAAGCTGAATGATGTTCACCATAAATACTATTCAAGAAATTAGTTATTAGTGAGTAGTCAAATGACCTTCTGTGTCTTAAGTTGTCATATTCCTGTTGGATCTTTTGCCAGTTCTTCTGAATAAAATGAAGAGCATCTTGTAACATTTTCTCATAACTTGTTTTATGGAAATATCCTTCAGGACCAAAGGCCTCAGCAATGATTGGTTCAAGTCCCTGGATTCTGGCACCAAGTTCACCAAGATGGATAGGAATTCCATCCATAGCAGCAGTAAGGTTAAAATCAATAGAACGAGGAATGAAGGAACCAGGGACATAGATAATGTTAGACTCGACACCAGCACCAACACCAACAGTTGGTGCCCAGTAAGACAAATCAATGTTACGAGAATATTTCCTTAAATCTGACTCAAAGTTGGTGGGAAGTGTATAGTTGGTAAGCATGTAGCGAAGATGTTGTTTCTCTGGAGCATCAGACTGTTGTAGATTAAGTAGGTGACTCAGAATGAAGCCTCGAACTGAAAAACAAAATTATACTCATATTTAATTAAACTAAAATAATAAAATGGTGAAAGCAATAATGCAAAATTACAAATAATTATTGACTCAGAATAAAGCCTCGAACTGAAAAACAAAATAATACTCATATCTAATTAAACTAAAATCATAAGATGGTGATAGTAATATTGCAAGATATAATCAATAACAAAATTACAAATGAATATTTACTCAGAATGAAGCCTCGAACTACAACACATATTAATAATTATATTTAATGAAACTTACAATAATATTATGGTGAAAGTAATATTGCAAAATATTATCAATAACAAAATTACAAATAATTATTTAATCAGCATGAAGCTTCGAACTGAAAAACAAATTAAAACTCTTCATTCATGAAGCTTATAATGATAATATGGCGATAGTAATATTACAAGTTATTAAACCAATATTAACCTTGAGTATTGGGATGGGAAGAGATTCCAGTAACAAAATAAAACTCTTAATTCATGAAGGTTATAATGATAATATGGTGATAGTAATACTACAAGTTATTATCAATACCACAATATTAAACCAATATTAGCCTTGAGTATTGGAATGGGAAGAGATTCCAGTAACAAATTAAAACTCTTAATTCATGAAGCTTATTATCACAATATAGTGATAGTAATACTACAAGTTATTAAACCAATACTAACCTTGAGTATTGGGATGGGAAGAGATTCCAGTAACAATGTTATCCACGTGTTCTTGTTTAACACAACGTAATGCTGACAAATAGGCTGCAATGCGAACTTCTGTCTTCTTTTCTGGATCAACAACAAAGTTGACAAGTTTACTTGTCCACTGGTGGAGAGAAATAGATTAATAGATTAATTTATTTAACATGTTATACGGTGTTTAGTTTTATACGTTATGATAAATACAGTTGTTTTACAAGTTATAAAGGAGACATAATAATATAACTAACCTGGTGATGACATTTAGCCAGTCTAAAGGTGTCCACCAAACTCAGTCCTCTCTCCATCACCCTAGCATTTACCTCTCTTACCACACCGTCCATATATATATATATTAAACAACCATGGTGACATCACACAGCCTTGACGGATTCCCACTTTTACACAAGTTATAAAGGAGAACATAATAATATAACTAACCTGATGATGACATTTAGCCAGTCTAAAGGTTTCAGCAGCTGCTACTTGAACATAAGTGTTGGGTGTTTCAGTCTCCATACAGGTAAGAACTGAACTGGCAACTTCTCCAGTAATCACACCCATATTGGCCAAAGTCTTAAGTGTTGATAAAACTGGTTCTGGAGGTGAGGATGAAGAACATTGACTCTGAAGTTTGTTACTCAGAGTCTGAGCTATTCTTGTCACTGGTTCTTCTTCATAACAATTTGGGTTCTGACGACAGTATGTGTTGACTGTGGAAGCAGCTGCTAGTTTAGTTATTGTTGGTGTTTGTTGTGATTCAAAGAGAGGTTGTAACACAGAGATGGAATGAAGACATTGACGAGGTAGAAGGTAGAATGCTGCTGTGTAAAGAGCAATACGTCCCCCTGATGCTCTTCCATTAATAATTTCATCAACCATAATCTTAACAGCACCAGTCTCTTGTGTAAAAGCAATAGCATCAAGGAAGAGGCTCTCCAACTTGGTGTTGTCAGGACACATTTGTTTCGATCGGATCTTTTGTAAAATTTGAGGAAGAGTTTGATGTGGTACACGACGCATGAGGTCTATAGCTTGAGCCACTAAATGTGCTGTGTTTGGTACTAATACATCCTTGGTGTTATGACAGATGTTAGTTAAAGTTTGTTCCAGTTGAGGAACCAATGATTCTTCTTGTTGTGGAAGTTGATAATCATAATTTAAAGTCTTTTTAATGAGTGGACCTTGTGAGAGTGTAGAGATGGATGAAGGTTCACTGTCAGATACAGATTGGTATGTCAGTGTAGATTCTTGGTTAGCTTTAATAAACTTGTACGAACCATACATAGGTTTAACAACATTATGATCTTCACATTTAATGGAACTGTAAATACCATTGTTAATCTCTTGTGTACATTTACTCCAGGACTCTTGGACTGGTAGAGGACTTCTGAGCCAAGGAAGGTGAGTCTCTGAAGGAGTGTAGTAACGATTAGGACACTGACGGTGATCTTTTTCTTTCCTTACAACAACTCGGTTACCTTCACCTTCCACCTCGTATTGGGTTGAACAATTTCCCACCACGTCAATCTATTGGATCATATAAATATTATCACATTAATTTTTGTGTCTGATAATGTATAGTGATGATGTCCAGCTTTGAGTGACTATAAATATAACAATCTGTTAAAGTAGTTGTGTTGTTCATCTTTTGGTAATGTTTTGTTCAGCCATATAAGCAGAGTTTAAATGGCATTAATTATCACATTAATATATATCCACACAGATATGGACCAACAATTTATCATTACATTTAAGACGTGAGTTTTGATAAATTTATTAAAATATTTATGATCTTTAGAAAGTTGAAATATTTTGCTTGTAACATATACATAAATTGTCAGAAGAATAAAGTTATCAAGTTATTGATTTTTGTAGCTTATAACATAGTGCCCTTGTCTCACCTCAGTCAGATTGTGTGTTGAACTAAAGGTGGATAATGATGGAAGAGAGTTCTGTAAAGTAGAGACAACACCCTTCTTAATATTGATAGCCCAGGCCTGGTCCTTAGGATGACTACACACGTGATGAACTCGACCATCACTGACTGCAGCCACAAGTGGATATATGTGTAGGAAGTTGGCGTCTGTACCACCTGTAAATTATACAATGTTTATAGTACACAATGTAGTACACAATGTTTAGTTGTGTCTGTTGGCCTTATTAAAGCAATAAAAGTCAATATTATAATGGTACCACCTGTAAATTACACAATGTTTATAGTTAGTTATAACAGTAATTGGTTGTAAATTACACAATGTTTATAGTTAGTTATAACAGTAATTGGTTGTAAATTACACAATGTTTATAGTTAGTTATAACAGTAATTGGTTGTAAATTACACAATGTTTATAGTTAGTTATAACAGTAATTGGTTGTAAATTACACAATGTTTATAGTTAGTTATAACAGTAATTGGTTGTAAATTACACAATGTTTATAGTTAGTTATAACAGTAATTGGTTGTAAATTACACAATGTTTATAGTTAGTTATAACAGTCTTTAGTTGTGGTTGTTGGATTTAATTAAAGCAGTAAAGTGGATATTATAGTGTTAGGAAATGGTTTCCTAACACCTTGACAATAACTCACTATGGTTTCCTAACATCATATTAATATACAATAACTCACCCTTGTTTCCTAAGACGTTGACAGTAACAGCCATGTCACAGGGACTAAGCCATGTCACCTGTACTTCCTTCTGCCACTCCAGCTGTGTCACTGCACCATCCACGCCCCTCAGTTCTACTTGGGACTTGCCACTGTAGGAATACGAGTAGGTCTTGCCAGGGAGGTACGAGAGCTTAGAGGCAGCCACGGAACACTCAGAGGAACAAAGGGGAACGTTGACACCTCCACCTCCACCACCCACTCCACCTCCACCTTCCCCTTCCCATGGTGCTGAGGGAAAACATTACACAGTGACAGACAAAGATAGTTATAATGAATAGAGAAACAAATAACAAAGTGGAACGTCGACACCTCCACCTCCACCACCCACTCCACCTCCACCTTCCCTTTCCCATGGTGCTGAGGGAAAACATTACACAGTGACAGACAAAGATAGTTATAATGAATAGAGAAACAAATAACAAAGTGACATTAACCCTCTGACAATAACAACATAATAATTGGAGGACGTGTGTATTTGGAGGTGTTATAATATTTTGCGTGACACATTGGCCTTCCTCTCTCCCTATCCTCTTTACCATTCTATTTTCCTCCATTCTCTACACATGTCCAAACCATCTTAACACACTCTGCTCTGCACGGCCTGCTAACTCTCTCACAACACCTGTCCTAATAATAATAATAATAATAATAATAATAATAATAATAACACCAACACTACCACTACTACTACTACTACTACTACTACTACTACTACTACTAATAATAATAATAATAATAATAATAATATTAATAATAGTAAGACCAACAATACCACTACTACTACTACTATTACTACGACTACTACTACTACTACTACAAATAATAATAATAATAATAACAATAATAATAATAATAGTAACTCCAACAATACAACAACAACAACAACAACAACAACAACTGCTACTACTACTACTACTAACAATACTAGTAATAACAAAGATAATACTGTACCTGCCCACACAGCAGCTATGAGGGTAAGGATGAGTACTGTTGTTGTTGTGGTGGTGGTCATGGTTACAACAACACTGCTGTCTGGTTTTCTCATCTCGTCTCTTATATACCCCCCAAACACATTCCAACCAAAGATAACAAATACTAAGGGGGTGCGGGAATAGGGGACAGGCTTGGGGGGGGGGGGTTGGGGGTGTGTGGGAGTAGGGGGACAGGCTTGGGGGGGGGGTGCGGGGGTATTATTACAGAATAACTGGGTTTTTGACTAGGATCGCGCAGTTACCACATCCGGCTAGGTCCTGGGAATTTGCCCCAGTCACTTTATGATAGTTTACACCGGTTATATCCCGGTAGTTTGCCCAGGTTAGGTCCCGGTAGTTTGCCCAGGTTAGGTCCCGGTAGTCTGATGTTGTCTAGGTTAGGTTAGGTCAGGTCAGGTGAGGTCAGACTAATTTCCAAATTATGTTTGTAAAACGGGGCATATCTCGAAAACGGGCCCCATCTCCGAAAGAAACACCATAAAATAAAAGTGTTTTAGAATGGTCCAAAATAGTGGGTAATGATACTAAAATACACAATATAGTGAACCCAGTTCTTCTGTAAATTTACCGGTGCGGGAATAAGGGACAGGCTTAGGGGGGGTGCGGGAATAGGGGGACAGGCTTTGGGTGGGTAAAAAGCCTGTCCCCCCATCCCCAAGCCTGTCCCTCTACTCCCACACACCCCCTTAAACCCCCCCCCCCCTAGCCTGTCCCCCTACTCCCGCACCTCCCTAAACCCTCCCCCCCTATGCCTGGGCCCCTATTCCCGCACCCCCTTAAACCCCCCCCCAAGCCTGTCCATCTACTCTCACATACTCCCAACCCCCCCCCCCCAAGCCTGTCCCCTACTCCCGCACCCCCTTAACCCCCCCCCCAAGCCTGTCCCCTACTCCCGCACCCCCTTAATTAATTCATGGGAAGAAATATATATGGGTAGTTTGTATCCGAGGTCAAATATATATGGGTAGTTTGTATCCTAGGTCAAATCACCATCTTTTCTTTTTTCTTATCTGTGTTTGCTGTCTGTGTGTGTGTCTGGTTGAGATACCCTCGTGTGTGTCACTAGGTGCTCTATGTATGTATGTACTTAGAATAATAATAATAATAATAATAGTCATAATATTAATAATAATGGTAATAGTAATAATAATGATAATAATAATAGTAATGATAATGATATTGATAATAATAGTAATAATATTAATAATGGTAATAGTTTTCTAATAATGATAATAGATAATGATAATGGTAATAGTTTTCTAATAATAATAATGTAATAATAATAATAATAATAGTAGTAGTAGTAGTAGTAGTAGTAGTAGTAGTAGTAGTAGTAGTAGTAGTAGTAGTAGAAGTAGTAGTAGTAGTAGTAGTAGTAGTAGTAGAAGTAGTAGTAGTCGTAGTAGTAGTAGTAGTAGTAGTAGTAGTTTTAGTAGTAGTAGTAGTAGTAGAATTTTCTCTATATTAAGGAAGGTGAGTACCATAGGCAAAACTCGTACTTATATTAATGTCCTCACTTGTGACAAATAAAAAGATTCGCCCAGTTTTGTCAAAGAAGCCAAGACACATTGAGTTTGAAGGAACATGAGTTATAGTAAGATGGATTAATGAAATATTGCAGATGTTTTACTGTAACCCAACTATATCTCTGCTTGTTTTCTTGGTTGGTGAAATGGAAGGCTATTAATTTCTCCAACGAATGCTATATAAGAAACAAATCACATCCACTCAATAAAAAGGTAGCCTTCTGTTTCTTTTCTTAGATTAGTTTGTACAGAACACACTTTACAAAACCTAACCTACTATATTGAACTGAATGGAGTTGAAAAGTTTGTTGGTTTTTGCAATGACATACAACAAAGGAGAAGAAGGCCAGAGCAACATGCTAACAAAATATTTATGTAAACGTGTACAAATTTATTAATATGAAATACAAATGTTCAAAGGAAACAAATGTATATAAGTTCAAAGAATTATGGATATAAATGTGTGTGTGTGTGTGTGTGTGTGTGTGTGTGTGTGTGTGTGTGTTAAATCTGTGTGGAGTGCTGGTGGTGATGCGTCAGGTGTGTGTGTGTGTGTGTGTGTGTGTGTGTTAATCTGTGTGGAGTGCTGGTGGTGTGTGTGTGTGTGTGTGTGTGTGTGTGTGTGTTAATCTGTGTGGAGTGCTGGTGGTGGTGTGTGTGTGTTAATGTGTGTGGAGTGGTGGTGGTGATGCGTCAGGTGTGTGTGTGTAGTCAGCAATATCACAGGTGGATAACGACGATAACATTACGTCAGTCAGTCTGTGAGTTATTCCATTAACGATTATTGTACTTTGACTGTCTGGCTGAGTCTTGTCCCTTATGACCTGACCTGACCTGACCAACCAACCAACTAATGATTCAAATAACCTTGTGTCCCATATGACATGACCTGACCTGACAAACCAAACAACTAACCAAACAACTAATGATTCAAACAACCTTGTAGTACATTATCCCATATGACCTGACCTGACCTGACCAACCAAACAACTAACCAAACAACTAATGATTCAAACAACCTTGTAGTACATTGTCCCATATGACCTGACCTGACCTGACCAACCAAACAACTAACCAAACAACTAATGATTCAAACAACCTTGTAGTACATTGTCCCATATGACCTGACCTGACCTGACCAACCAAACAACTAACTAATTATTCAAACAACCTTGTAGTACATTGTCCCATATGACCTGACTTGACCTGACCAACCAACTAACCAACTAATCATTCAAACAACCTTGTAGTACAATAAACTTATGACCTGACCTGACCTGACCTGACCTGACCAACTAAATAACTAATCATTCATACAACCTAACAAGCAATCAACCAACTAATCAACCAAACTACCAATCATTCAATCAGCCAAACAAACAAACAACTAATCATTCAACCAGTTAACCAATCAGATATAAAACCAATCAATCAATCAATCAATCAATCAACCAACCAACCAATTAACCAACCAGTCAACACATCACTGTCTTTATGAATACTCTTCTTTCGAATACACACACACACACACACACACACACACACACACACACATATTAAACAGAAGACAGAGAACTTCGTGTGAAGGACTATAGAGTGTAACTGTACATTGCAACACACACCACACAGACTTAGACACCGACTCTTCTTTTCTGTTGACATTGTACATACATACATACATACATTATCTCAAACACTCCTAACATTGCCAAGGTGTCGTCTGCTGCTCTCCACTATCTCTCTCACTCGTGATAAAGATTCGCTTACCTGGCAACTCAGTGACAAGTAAACATTATTACATTATGGGGAGAATAGAAGTACATATACTGTAATCTTTTCTTGGGACGTTGCGTTTTGGAGGGCTACTGATTCCTCCCAACTATCCCAGGAAACAGACGACCTGAACGTTACAATTAGAGGATCTGTTTCGTGGTATACATTGGAGGAATCAAGCCACTCCAATGTCTGTATCATCAGTCTTCATCACCCCTTTAAACAGAGACGTAATACACTGAAGGGACCAAACTTTGACCCCAACCCCGTGTCTCATATATTATTCACCACCAGGGAACTGTATGTGTATAAAGATCAAACAGGCCCTCTTCTCTTCCATGGTAACATTATTATTTTTTAAGGGGGTAATAAATTCACTTTTGTTCCATTGGAGTGCCATGATTCCTCAAAAGTATAATGCCAGGAAACAGGTCCAGCAGATGAACAAAAATAATGGTGTTCTGTTGTTGCTTGGAATAGTTTGGAGGAATCAGCTGTTGCTCCAGATTTACCAACACTGAACGTCCCCTTTAATTAATAACATTTGAGTTTAATTAAGATGGGAGGAGGTACTAAAATGTAAAATTGGTGATATATCCGTCTGGGTAATCATCATACGAATAGTCATGATAAAAATGCCTCTATCAGGGGAATGAAAGTGAATCAATTGAGGGAATAATATGAATTGGTATTTACAGGGACCAACCAACATCATCATTCTAAATAAAGTTTTAGCATAATTTTGTGTGTGTATTTTTTGTGTTTTGTTTTTTGTGTGTCTGTTTCATTTGAAGGTGTTGAAGGACTGATGGATGGTGGTGACAGAAGAACCTTGGCAGTGAATGTGTGGGTATATAAGGTGGGTGAGATGATAGCCGGCTTTCAGTTGGTTGACGTTGTTGGTGGTGGAGACAATGTTCACGTCGACGACACTCTTCCTCGTCCTCGTTGCTCTTACGTCTGCTGCAGGTAAACATTCATTACTATTAGCCATTTTTGGATTTTTTATTACTTTATCATTTATTTATTTTTTATTACGTTTCTGGATCTATTTTTAAATCTCTCTCTCTCTCTCTCTCTCTCTCTCTCTCTCTCTCTCTCTCTCTCTCTCTCTCTCTCTCTCTCTCTCTCTCTCTCTCTCTCTCTCTCTCTCTCTCTCTCTCTCTCTCTCTCTCTCTCTCTCTCTCTCTCTCTCTCTCTCTCTCTCTCTCTCTCTAATATTATATTGTACAGTATAACCTTTTATTCTTTATATATTTTTCTTTTCTTTTTTTTCCTCTTCTCTGCCTTTGTTATATATATTTTTATTTTCAAATTTTACCTTTTCCATAGCTTATTGTATATATTAATTAGTATCAACTTATAATCAATTTATACAACATATGGATAATTTATATAAGTCCTTGTATGATGATGATGATATATTTTCTCAGAATTTGGAACGAGATCTTAGCTCTTTATCAAGATAGTACAATTTTGAAGATTACAAAACAGCAACAGTTACCTAAGCATTATTCATGTAAATATTAGATCACTTCATTAAAACTTTGATGTATTAAAATCATTTCTAAATTGTTTACCAAAACAACCTGATGTAATTGTTATTACTGAGACATGGCTACAAGAACACACTAAGCATCTTTATTCATTGGAAGGCTATACTTCGCATCATTTAGTGAGAACTGAAAGAGAGCATGGAGGTATTTCTATTTTTACTAATAATATGTTTAAGACAGAATTATTGAATCAGTTTTGCTTCATTAATGAGAATATTGAAGTTTGCACTTCTAAGCTAACATTAGGTGATTCTCAATATGTAATTTCTGGTATCTATAGGCCTAACAGTAAACATATAGGTGTCAATGAATTCACTACTATTATAAATGACCTGTTGAATAATGACATTTTCAGACTTAACAAATCACTACTAATAGGAGACTTTAACATTAATCTGCTGGAACATTCCTCTCAAGTTCCTACTAATCTATTCCTTAATACCATGCAAACACTTAATTATTTCCCACACATATGAAGACCTACACGATTTCCCGATACCCCTGAGCTTGGGTAAACCCTCTCTACTGGATCAAATCTGGACTAATTTCACACCTCCCTCACTATCAGGCATCCTACATTATTATATATCACACCATCTTCCTATATTTATTAATATAATTCAGAAATATTGATCTAATGCCAAACATAAAATTAATTTCAGATCATTCAATAATAATAATCATAATCTATTTACCAATGAGTTACACAGGATAAATTGGGAGGAACTACTTAAGTTAGAAGATACTAATGATAACTTCAATCTTTTTCATAAAAAAAATATATGAATGTTACAATAAAAGTTTCCCAATTAAAACAAAATATGTTACTATGAAAAGGCTCCACAATGCCTGGCTTACAAGTGGAATACTTAAATCTATTAAACATAAATGCAATTTGTTTAAAATGTATAAGCTTGGAACAGTTTCACATGAGGCCTTTAAGCAATATAGAAATCACCTCACTCAAATTATTCGGGCTGCCAAATTGAACCATTATTTCCAAATATTTACAAATTTTTGTAACAATACCAAAAAGATTTGGCAAACAATTAATGAATTAAAAGGTAATACCAACAAATTAAACAACATTAGGTCCTTGCAGTAAAACAATTCAATATTAAGTGATCCTTCAGATATATCAGAAGCCTTCAGTAACTATTTTTCCACTATTGCTCCTGAGCTTGACAGAAACCTTTCAAATACAAATAAGAATCCGAAAGACTATCTTAACGGTAATTCTATGATGTGCCCTATTGTTACTCCTTTTAATGTGACTATAGTAATTAGGTCATTAATGAATAAAAATTCAGGTATCAATGATAAATCAACCCTTGTTATTAAAAGGAATTCAAATTTGATTTCAATCCCGTTAGCTATACTTTTTAATCAATCTGTAGCGACTGGAATTTTTCCATCACTATTGAAGACTGCAAGAATCACACCTATCTACAAAACTGGCCCCGATGATGACCCTAGAAATTATAGACCAATATCACAACTTTCAGTTTTCTCTAAAATATTTGAAACATTAATGAAAATTTATCTAATGAACTATCTAGAAACTAAAAATATATTAAATCCTTCTCAATATGGCTTTAGACGGAACTGCAACACTTTTAAAGCATTGAACGTATTTTCCAATGATGTACTTTCTGCAATTGACAAAAAACTCCCTCTCTTATCCATATTTATTGATTTTGCTAAAGCCTTTGACACAGTTAATCATAAGATCCTTATTAGTAAAATGCACCACTATGGAATCAGGGCCCAATACTTTCTTGGTTTAAAACTTACCTAACGGATAGATTTCAATATACTGTATTTAGAGGAGAAAACTCACCTATTACCACTGTAAACCTTGGTGTTCCTCAAAGAAGTGTTCTAGGGCCAATTTTGTTTCTGATATATATCAATGATATATCAGATCTTTTCTCTGAAGCTAAAACTATCTTGTTCGCCGATGACATGACACTTTACGTAACAGGTCCAAACCAGGATCGGCTTGTACAACATGCAAATCACAAACTTGACAAACTCTACAGATGGTGCCTATGTAACACACTTACAATTAATATTAAGAAAACTTACTTTATGCTATTCTCTACCAAAAAAACAACTAATATTATTAATTTAAAAATGAACAATGAAATCATCTCTAAAACAAATAGAATAAGATTTCTTGGTGTAGATTAAGATGATTCATTATCATTCAAATATCACATACATAACCTTACACTGAAAATATCAACAAACATTGCTCTATTTTATCAGATAAAGGATCTCATACCTCAAAATGTACTAAAGTCAATATATTATACTCACATCTATTCATTAATTACCTATTGTAACCCCATTTGGTGTACAACAAACACCACCTATCTAACACCTTTAAGATTGCAGCTCAAAAAAATTGTAAGAATTATTACCAATAGCGATTACTTAGCACATACTAGTCCACTCTTCAAAGAATTAAAAATCTTAAAGCTAGACGATATAACTAAACTGGAAATAGCTACACTCATGTATCAAAATAAGAATGAAATGCATGACCTCCGCCCATCTCATAATTATAGTACTCGTCACCGAGATAACCTAAACTTGCCTATTCATCGCCTTTCAAAATTTCAACATTCCACTACTTATCTGGGTCCTGTAATATGGAATTCTAGTCCTACACAAATTCAGGATGCTCCCTCCCTTTACACATTCAAAAGCAAATTAAATAACAATATCATAATTAGTTATTAACCAACTTACTCTTTCTTTATATTTACATGTATTTACATGAGTATGTTTGTATGTATATGGATGGTTGTATTATGTGTATGGTTTAAGTATCTTGTTTAAAGTTTACTATATTTCTACTTATCTTTATATTGTATAACTGATAGCCATGAATAAATGTCTCAAATGTTTCTCTCATTCAAAAACTGATTAAAAAGTAGTATTATAATGAGCTATTGACCAACTTAATCTTTTTTATATGTACATGTACAGTACTTGCATATGTATATTTATATTTATCCAGCATATATGGTACCTATTTACTAACACATATGTTCAATAACAGATTCTGCATCATTATCATATTGTCTTATCTTTCTTGTATTTAGTATTAAGCGTTTAGATTTTAGTAATAGTTAATTAACATTGTCATTACCATCATTACTGTAATTATTGTTTATGCTGCTCAGTTATTTACTGTCAGCAAAAACTAAATTTTGCCTGAAATGCATCGCTTTATATAGGCTACCATTAGTTGTACATGCTAAATGTTTTCTATGCTTATACTTATATTTTTTTGTAATTTTGTATAACTGATTACTATAAATAAATGTTTCAAATGTTTCTCTCTCTCTCTCTCTCTCTCTCTCTCTCTCTCTCTCTCTCTCTCTCTCTCTCTCTCTCTCTCTCTCTCTCTCTCTCTCTCTCTCTCTCTCTCTCTCTCTCTCTCTCTCTCTAAATCAACATTTTCTTATTTTGCAACTCATGAGACCTTCCTTTTGATGATGATATTACCATGATTAAAAAAAAAATGATAATCTTTGTCTATGTCTGTCACTGTGTGTAATAATGCAACTGCTGTAATGTTTCCCTCAGCACCATGGGAAGGGGAAGGTGGAGGTGGAGTGGGTGGTGGAGGTGGAGGTGTCAACGTTCCACTTTGTTATTTGTTTGTCTATTCATTATAACTATCTTTGTCTGTCACTGTGTAATGTTTTCCCTCAGCACCATGGGAAGGGGAAGGTGGAGGTGGAGTGGGTGGTGGAGGTGGAGGTGTCAACGTTCCACTTTGTTCCTCTGAGTGTTCCGTGGCGGCCTCTAAGTTCTCGTACCTCCCTGGCAAGACCTACTCGTATTCCTACAGTGGCAAATCCCAAGTAGAACTGAGGGGCGTGGATGGTGCAGTGACACAGCTGGAGTGGCAGAAGGAAGTACAGGTGACATGGCTTAGTCCATGTGACATGGCTATTACTGTCAACGTCTTAGGAAACAAGGGTGAGTTATTGTATATTAATATGATGTTAGGAAACCATAGTGAGTTATTGTTAATTAATATGATGTTAGGAAACCATGGTGAGTTATTGTTAATTAATAATTATGATGTTAGGAAACCATGGTGAGTTATTGTTAATTAATAAGATGTTAGGAAACCATAGTGAGTTACTGTCAACGTGTCAGGAACATATTTCCTACCACTATAATATTGACTTTTACTGCTTTAATAACATCAACAGCCACAACCAATTACTATTATAACTAACTATAAACATTGTGTAATTTACAGGTGGTACCATTATAATATTCACTTCTATTGATTAAACAGGGCCAACAGTCACAACTAATGACTTTTATAACTAATTATAAACATTGTGTAATTTACAGGTGGTACAAACGCCAGTTTCTTTATTGATTTAATTAATAAGACCAACAGCTACAACCAATTACTATTATAATTAACTATAAACATTGTGTAATTTACAGATGGTACCATTATAATATTGACTTTTACTGCTTTAATAATATCAACAGCCACAACTAATGACTGTTATAACTAACTATAAACATTGTGTAATTTACAACCAATTACTGTTATAACTAACTATAAACATTGTGTAATTTACAGGTGGTACCATTACAATATTGACTTTTATTGCTTTAATAAGGCCAACAGACACAACTAAACATTGTGTACTACATTGTGTACTATAAACATTGTATAATTTACAGGTGGTACAGACGCCAACTTCCTACACAAATATCCACTTGTGGCTGCAGTCAGTGATGGTCGAGTTCATCACGTGTGTAGTCATCCTAAGGACCAGGCCTGGGCTATCAATATTAAGAAGGGTGTTGTCTCTACTTTACAGAACTCTCTTCCATCATTATCCACCTTAAATTCACCACGCAAGCTGACTGAGGTAAGAAGATGTTATATTGCACCTCCATATTTGTGAATTTGTGTAGAGAAATATTAATGTGATATTTGATTAATGCCATATAAGCTTTGCTGCCTTGTGGGATATTAATTTGCTGATTTAAATTATAATTGAGACAGAACAATCCAAATAACAACTATAGATTGAACAAAACATTACCAAAAAATGAACAACACAACTACTTTAACAGATTGTTATATTTATAGTCACACAAAGCTGGATATCATCACTATACATTATCAGACACAAAAATTAATGTGATAATATTTATATGATCCAATAGATTGACGTGGTGGGAAATTGTTCAACCCAATACGAGGTGGAAGGTGAAGGTAACCGAGTTGTTGTAAGGAAAGAAAAAGATCACCGTCAGTGTCCTAATCGTTACTACACTCCTTCAGAGACTCACCTTCCTTGGCTCAGAAGTCCTCTACCAGTCCAAGAGTCCTGGAGTAAATGTACACAAGAGATTAACAATGGTATTTACAGTTCCATTAAATGTGAAGATCATAATGTTGTTAAACCTATGTATGGTTCGTACAAGTTTATTAAAGCTAACCAAGAATCTACACTGACATACCAATCTGTATCTGACAGTGAACCTTCATCCATCTCTACACTCTCACAAGGTCCACTCATTAAAAAGACTTTAAATTATGATTATCAACTTCCACAACAAGAAGAATCATTGGTTCCTCAACTGGAACAAACTTTAACTAACATCTGTCATAACACCAAGGATGTATTAGTAGCAAACACAGCACATTTAGTGGCTCAAGCTATAGACCTCATGCGTCGTGTACCACATCAAACTCTTCCTCAAATTTTACAAAAGATCCGATCGAAACAAATGTGTCCTGACAACACCAAGTTGGAGAGCCTCTTCCTTGATGCTATTGCTTTTACACAAGAGACTGGTGCTGTTAAGATTATGGTTGATGAAATTATTAATGGAAGAGCATCAGGGGGACGTATTGCTCTTTACACAGCAGCATTCTACCTTCTACCTCGTCAATGTCTTCATTCCATCTCTGTGTTACAACCTCTCTTTGAATCACAACAAACACCAACAATAACTAAACTAGCAGCTGCTTCCACAGTCAACACATACTGTCGTCAGAACCCAAATTGTTATGAAGAAGAACCAGTGACAAGAATAGCTCAGACTTTGAGTAACAAACTTCAGAGTCAATGTTCTTCATCCTCACCTCCAGAACCTGTTTTATCAACACTTAAGACTTTGGCCAATATGGGTGTGATTACTGGAGAAGTTGCCAGTTCAGTTCTTACCTGTATGGAGACTGAAACACCCAACACTTATGTCCAAGTAGCAGCCGCTGAAACCTTTAGACTGGCTAAATGTCATCACCAGGTTAGTTATATTATTATGTCTCCTTTATAACTTGTAAACTGTATATATCACTAATGTCCAAGTAGCAGCTGCTGAAACCTTTAGACTCACTAAATGTCATCACCAGGTTAGTTATATTATTATGTCTCCTTTATAACTTGTGTAATAGTGGGACTCCGTCAAGGCTGTGTGATGTCACCATGGTTGTTTAATATATATATTTATATATATATATATGGACGGTGTGGTAAGAGATGTAAATGCTAGGGTGATAGAAAGACTGAGTTTGATGGACACCTTTAGACTGGCTAAATGTCATCACAAGGTTAGTTATATTATTATGTCTCCTTTATAACTTGTAAAATAACTGTATTTATCATAACGTATAAAACTAAACACCGTATAACATGTTAAATAAATTAATCTATTTCTCTCCACCAGTGGACAAGTAAACTTGTCAACTTTGTTGTTGATCCAGAAAAGAAGACAGAAGTTCGCATTGCAGCCTATTTGTCAGCATTACGTTGTGTTAAACAAGAACACGTGGATAACATTGTTACTGGAATCTCTTCCCATCCCAATACTCAAGGTTAGTATTGGTTTAATAACTTGTAATATTACTATCACTATATTGTGATAATAAGCTTCATGAATTAAGAGTTTTAATTTGTTACTGGAATCTCTTCCCATCCCAATACTCAAGGTTAGTATTGGTTTAATAACTTGTAATAATACTATCACCATATTATCATTATAAGCTTCATGAATTAAGAGTTTTAATTTGTTTTTCAGTTCGATGCTTCATTCTGAGTAAATAATTATTTGTAATTTTGTTATTGATTATATCTTGCAATATTACTATCACCATCTTATGATTTTAGTTGAATTAAATATGAGTATAATTTTGTGTTTCAGTTCGAGGCTTCATTCTGAGTCACCTACTTAATCTACAACAGTCTGATGCTCCAGAGAAACAACATCTTCGCTACATGCTTACCAACTATACACTTCCCACCAACTTTGAGTCAGATTTAAGGAAATATTCCCGTAACATTGATTTGTCTTACTGGGCACCAACTGTTGGTGTTGGTGCTGGTGTCGAGTCTAACATTATCTATGTCCCTGGTTCCTTCATTCCTCGTTCTATTGATTTTAACCTTACAGCTGCTATGGATGGAATTCCTATCCATCTTGGTGAACTTGGTGCCAGAATCCAGGGACTTGAACCAATCATTGCTGAGGCCTTTGGTCCTGAAGGATATTTCCATAAAACAAGTTATGAGAAAATGTTACAAGATGCTCTTCATTTTATTCAGAAGAACTGGCAAAAGATCCAACAGGAATATGACAACTTAAGACACAGAAGGTCATTTGACTACTCACTAATAACTAATTTCTTGAATAGTATTTATGGTGAACATCATTCAGCTTGGACACAAGCTGATGTGTTTGTTCGTTTCTTGGGACAGGAAATAAGCTTTGCATCTGTGGCTGGGGATCTCAAACATTTTGACAGTGTAAGATTTATTGAACAAATTATAGAGAAACTACGAGAGATGATTCCTGATCTTCATAACATAAGAGTGAATTCTGCCCGTGCAGCTCATATTAACTTAAACTATTTTGTCCCTACCATTCAAGGTATTCCTTTCAAACTTCAACTCAACACAACTGCTGTTGCAGCTCTCAAGATGCAAGGAAACCTTCCCTCTCTTCTTACTGGCAGATCACATGACCAAAATATGTTTAATATCACTCCCAGTCTGTCAACAGAAACCAATGGTTTTATTGGTTATGATGCACAGCTGACCAAGATTGGTCTTATTACCAACACTACAGTATCCAGTGCAGGTGGTGTCAGTATCAAGGTGACTGCTACAAGTGACAATAACATGGAGTTAGAATTGGATCTCCCTAACAACATGGAAATATTCAATATGGAAAGTGAGACTTATATCGCAAAAAGATGGAGTGGTGAACCTGAGACCAAGATGAATCCATCATCCATGAGAGACGTGAGAATAACAGCCAATTCCTGCATCACCAGATTCCAGTCCGTCCTTGGTATCAACATGTGCTATGAGCTGGATATTCCTGATATTGTTCGCAGCAATTCACTTCCACTTGTCTCACGCCCAGTAACTATAAAACTAAAATTAGTAAAAGAATATCCAATTATGAAGGGTCTCAAATTTTCCATTTCCACAAAGAACAAGAGAGAAAGTACAATGATGAAGATAGATGTTGCCTCTACAGGATCTTCCTCTCCACTGAAGAAGGCTGAGATCGACTTTACCTACACCCGTGACCAAGACTCACACGTACTCTCAGCTGAAGTCAAATCCGGAGATACTCAGTGGGGTTTCTGGATCGACGTTCTAAACAAGGAAGATCAAAAAGGAGTTGAGAGTTTTGTGCGTTACACCTCCCCTGAAACTCAACTGGTGCAAGGCCTTAGGATCAACATAACGTGTGGAGGAAGTGTGAGTCCATCTGAGACTATGAGGTACTTCTTGGAGGTGTTTGTCAGTCCCACTAGACATTTCCCTCCACAGTCTCGTGTCATCAGTGCCCTGCTTGTCAAGTCTCCGTCCCAACCTCATGTCATGTGGGAGGTCAGATTCAATACCGAGAATGCCCTCAGGAATCATGTGGACGCTGAGTTGACCTGTAAGTTGTAACAAAATAATTATGTAGTCGTTGAATGATGGTGCTATCTCGTGACAATTTAATTAAAGAGTCTGGCATTCGTCTCAATATATCATCTGAGAACACACATACACACACACACACACACACACACACACACACACACACACACACACACACACACACACAGTAACCCTCATGTATTTCCACTGAGAACACACACACACACACACACACACACACACACACACACACACACACACACACACACACACACACCAACAGTAACCCTCATATACTCCAACTAATAAATAATGTTACATCAGTTTATTTTCCTGCATGTATGTAGTTGTGGGAGAATCGATCACCATGGCTGGCCTCCCTGTGCCCACCAAGATTGATACACTGAAGCTGCGTTTGGGGGCTTTGGGTTGGACGGCAGCTTCCTCAGTCCAGAAGCTGACGGTGGCCCAAGTGGGAACGGAGCAGTGGGCCTCAGACTTCAGATTGGCCCGTCTTGACCAGAACCTCGTCACTGGTGAAGCCGTTACTGTTGTTATTAGAGGGAGCCGAACCTCTGATTTTAACATGAGGACAACTGCCACGAGTATGTTTATACAAGTTGGTCTTCGTTTTTCTTCATATTCTCCATGTGGATGAATATATACATTTGTCATGCAATGTACAGTTGGACACATGAATGGGTGGTACAGCCCAAGTGAAAGATGGTCAATTTCTCCCAATATCAAGTTCCTTAGTGCCAAATAGGAGACATCAGGGGCAGAAGTCAGTATTGAGGATGGTAATAAAAAGCAAGTACCTGATAATAGACACTGGTTACTCAAATGGGACAAGTATCTTTCACCTGGGCTGTACCACCCATTCATGTGTCCAACTGTACGAGTCACCATTTTACATGTATATAATATAATTTAAATATAAGTCGCACAATTTCCTTGCAATACTCTTTCAGTTCAAACGGAGGACCTTAAGATCACACTGCAGATAAGAGAACAAGACTGTGATATGGATGTGGAACTGGAAATAATTCTTCCCTCTATTGATACTAAGATATTACGGGTGATGGCCTCCTTTGCACAGTCATCACCTTCCGTCGCAGCCAAGTTAGAGGTATGTAGGTATATGTAGTCTGAGAACAAAGTATCAGAACACCATTAAGGTTTTTTTGGTTTCTATCAACGTGTATATTCATAGGTTTGTTGTCAGAAGTCATTAAAGGTGTCTGGACAATTAAATTCATTCCTCGACTGTATGTCTCAGGTTGCTATCTATTATGAATTCTTAGCATTTCCTCCTTTGGTGGATGAATTGGGTCCCTAAAATGACACACACAACTTCTTTTCTTTATATTTAATGCGATAGAGCTAAATCGAACTCACTACAAAATTTACAGTAAAAGTTCTCCTATTTCTTTCCAGGTTGAGTGGCCTCTTCTGGACGAGATCATCAAATTGGAGGTGAATGTTGCAAGGCAGGGAGTGGACCAGTATGTTATCAAGGCGGGTCTAAGGGGAGATGACCGGAACATCATTCACTTCCAGGGTCCCATCACCGCTGCCGTAGCTCAAAACTCCATCAAGTTCGACACTGACATAGCCGTCACTCTGTTCAACTATGATCCTTGCAGTGTCTTGGTCGCTTTTGAGTTCTCTGACAATGTTGAGAAAGTATATTTTGGCCTCAAGAAGAGAAGTGTTGATATTGTTCGACTTGAGTACGGGCTGACGACACACCGGAGAAATGACTACACTACGATCATCATCAACGTTCTCCTGCCTAGACTCATAGACGTCAGAGTAGATATCTTAGCATCACAGAGGTTCTACAGTTACACCATTGCTGCAGACATATTCCCCGGGAGCTCCACTTTGTCACGCGGGGTGAGGGGACACTTGTCAGCAGACCTTGAGCATGGAGGAGTGAAGCTGAACTTGGCCTGGGACTCAGAGAGGGACCCAGAGAAGAAACTGCATATTGAGGGACACTACAGGGTGGTGGCTTTACTCCCCTCCCTCTTCCGTTTTAGGTGCGTGTGTGTGTGTGTGTGTGTGTGTGTGTGTGTTACAAGTAGTGTCTAAGAGTTAGGTGTTGACGATGATTTGTATGATATTGTCAATTTATGTCTTATGTATACGTTTAAGTAGAGGATGTGTCAGTGTATGAAAGCACACTAATCTTCAGAGACCAGGGATGGATGGTGGAACAAACTCTTTACAGGAAGTTGTATAATTTGTTGTTTCATTTTTCCAGAGGCACTGCAACATGGAGGTCCCAACCATACAACTTCAATCTGGACCTCAATCTAGTTAATCCCTTCACTGAGTCTCACAGCAGGAACGGATTCCACTTGGATGTAACCACACCTGACCATCGCACATTCGTCATTAACCAACACACACTCATACACCAGTGGCAACATCAGATCACAGTTGACACTCATTTCAATTATACGAGTCCAGAAAGACAACAATACAAATTCAATGGCAAGATAGACTACGAGATGGCAGTTGAACACAATGGTTTCATAATGAACTCTGATTTCGATTACACTTCACCTGACAACCAACATAAGTCCTTCACTTTACTTGTTAACCATCACAGTTCTTCTCAGGAACGTATTGTCCAACTCAAGGTAAGGAATTGAAAACAAAAACAACGAGTCATTGGCCTGTTTATCATCATTGATAGTTTCACCAGTTTAGAGAATGCATATCTTAATTTTTTCCCCTTCGTGACTTTATAGTTTCACCAGTTTAGAGAATACATATCTTACTCTTTTTTTCTTGGTGACTTTATAGTTTCACCAGTTTAGAGAATACATATCTTACTCTTTTTTTCTTGGTGACTTTATAGTTTCACCAGTTTAGAGAATACATATCTTAATCTTTTTTCTTGGTGACTTTATAGTTTCACCAGTTTAGAGAATACATATCTTAATCTTTTTTCTTGGTGACTTTATAGTTTCACCAGTTTAGAGAATACATATCTTACTCTTTTTTTCTTGGTGACTTTATAGTTTCACCAGTTTAGATAATCCATATCTTAATCTTTTTTCTTGGTGACTTTATAGTTTCACCAGTTTAGAGAATACATATCTTACTCTTTTTCCCTTCGTGACAGGTAAGTGGCCAAGCTCCCAGCTTGAGTCAACCACTGATGACACAACTACAGATGAATTGTCAGGAGAACTCTTATAAGATTAAGTTGGAGACAGTTGTCAACCAACCATCTACCATGTTTAACTGGCAACTGGATATTTACCCACAAGGTGGAATTAAGACCATGGATACAGCCATTGATATGAAGACCATTCATAATGTTATGCAACAAGTAATGAAGATGATGGCAACAACAAACACAGTTAATATAATTAGTTATAACAACCAAAGATCTATATTCCGTTCTCGTTATCACAGACCAGACCCCAATACACATACTGTTATGATTCAGTCTCCATCACGTACTATGGAAGGTCATGCCAAGTATTCCCCTTCAGAAGTCAACCTTCAATTCTATCCTAATAAAGATAAGAGTAACACCAAGTATGTAGTGGGTGTTAAGTCCCATAATTACTATGATACAACTCGTTATGAAGGTCATGTAAGTCATCCAAGTCTCAGTAAGGACATGACTACATTGCTGGAATATTCATCTACTGGAAATGGTGAATTACAAGGTTCCTTTGAATTGGACATCTTCCCTGACACTGCTGACAAACTCACTGCATCTCTTCACTCCAACCTCATTGCCAACAACACCATTAGAGTTGAGGCAGACCTACAGTCTCGGGTAAGTTGAGGTGTTAATTAATGTAATGATATAGATAGAAATGTATTGTGACAAAAGTCTTATGTTAACTTTTAAAGATTATATTGTAATGTTGTAACAAAGTCTATGTTAACTTTCAAAGGTTATATTGTAATGTTGTGACAAAGTCTATGTTAACTTTCATAGGTTATATTGTAATGTTGTAACAAAGTCTATGTTAACTTTCAAAGGTTATATTGTAATGTTGTGATAAAGTCTATGTTAACTTTAAAGGTTATATTATAATGTTATATTGTTGGTGCAGTTGTTATATAATTATTGTTGTATTTTAGGTGTTACAGATAAAGCCACGAGTATACCTGGAGTTTGGTTGGGCTCCTCAAACCAAGAGTTTTGAGTTGAAGTTCCTCAAGAATCCATCTTCATCGTCTTCGTCCCTTCAAGTGATTGCCAAGTATGACCACATCTCACCAAGAGACTCAGTAATGGCCGTACGTGTGTTGACAGACCAGAGCTCCGTGATGGACCTTTCTGGAGTGATTAAGTCCCAGATGATGCCTCATTGTAATGGTGTCAAGGTGGACGTCAGACTTCACACTTCCATCACTGGAACTCTGGATATTGAGAGTGACATCTGCAGACCCGCCTTCATCAAGTTGGTCACCAGGAGACCTCATCTGCACCACCAGGCGTCCACTATGTACACCACAAAAGTTGGCTTCAAGCACCCAAGCACACTTGAAGCCAGCATCTCCGAGAGTGTGGAGGACTGGAGTAGATCTCAACCCATTCTTCTTGGCAGTGTTAAGTTGGCTTCTCCCACCATCATCACTGTGGAAGCTGGATACCGTGATCACCGCTTCACCCAAGTCAAGGTATGTTTGTTTTGTATTATTTCCTGGCAATATATTTACATATAGACGACCATTACCATCAGTACTGTAATATAAGTTTTCTATATAATGTTGGTTATTGTGTTAACAGGACTCAGTGTTGGAGGAGATAAGGAGTGTAATATATACAAGTTATATATATAATGTTGGTTATTGTGTTAACAGGACTCCGTGCTGGAGGAGATGAGGAGTGTAATGAGAGCCACTTGGTCTTGGGTCGAGTCAGTCTACCACAACTTGGTACAAGAAGCCAGACAAAAAGGAATCACCTTCCCTGATCCTGAGCTGAGCAAGATAATGTCACAGATCAGTGACGACTACAGACAGATCTGCCAGGAGGTGACGAGTGAGATTATCGACCCAATGTGGCACACTCTCACCAACTTCCTCCAGACACCCACCATCTCTTACATCAAGCAGG
Source organism: Petrolisthes cinctipes (assembly GCA_033782935.1). NCBI lineage: Eukaryota > Metazoa > Arthropoda > Malacostraca > Decapoda > Porcellanidae > Petrolisthes > Petrolisthes cinctipes. The sequence goes on along the minus strand of JAWQEG010003965.1, from coordinate 18,194 downwards.
TTCTCCTCTGGGGAAGGGCAGGTCTTGTTCAGGTCCAAGAATACTACGTCCATGTCATTGAGAACTTCTTTTATGATTTGGGCATCACTGCATATTGGGAGTTCCTTGGAGATGGTTAGTAAATATGCTTAATATTTTCATAAACTATATTAAGGAGGTGCGGGAGTAGGGGACAGGCTTGGGGGTTTTGGGGGGTGCGGGAGTAGGGGAACAGGCTTGGGGGGAGTTAGGGGGGTGCGGGAATAGGGGACAGGCTTTCTACCCACCCTAAGCCTGTCCTCCTATTCCCGCACCCCCCAAACCCCTCCCCCCCCAAGCCTGTTCCCTACTCCCGCACCCCCTTAACATTTCACGTCATGAATAATAGTTTCCTATTCTCAACTATCACCTCACTCTCTCTCACTCTCTCACCTCACTCTCTCTTTGCCTGGGCAGTGATGCGTGAGGTGTACCGCTGGGTTATGCTTGGGGAGGAACCTGAGCTGATAACCCGCCTCACAGAGTACATAGAGGGCACCACCATCTATCAACAACTGGAGACCGACATCCTGGAAGCCTTCGTCGCCGACCCTGAGGATATTTGGGCGGTGGTGGAGGTTCTCTTGAATTTTAGGACGAGTTTGCTGGAGGACCTACGAAGGTTGAAGGACGAGGTAGTCAACTCTCTGGGTCTGCAAAGGATCGCTGACCACTTCTTCAGGGTGAGTTGCTATGAGCTTCTTCAACAGCATTTCTTCTTCTTGATTAAAGATTTTTGCTATTCTCAAAATCATTACATTTTTTGAAGCTGTTTAATTGCTGCTTAAAAGTTTTGTTGCTTCTCCAACTTTTGAATAACTTTTAACATCATAATCCACCTTATATGACTGTGATATCATTAAAATGTTGTTTAACTCTTTCAGAATGATTTGTTAATTATTGGCATACGTGAAATCGTCATTGGTATAATTCAAGAGGCCAGTTTGATATCAGTGAGAAGCGAGGAGTCTCACGTAACCTACCGTTTCCCTCTACATAAACCTGTCTATTCATTGTCTCAAGCTCTGCAGGGAGTCGTACCATACCCAACTGTTGTAGTGGCCAATATTGTATGGTTACAGGATACATACTTACCCCTGCATTTACAGAACCTAATATGGTCATACTATAACCTCACTCCACGTCGCCTGTTGATGCCTTACACCTCCACGGCAATGGTCGTGGCTGACAGGGAAATAATGACGTTTGACGGTGCTGTGTTGCGTGTCCCTCGGTCCCGGTGTAAGGTGGTACTGACTTCCATCCCCGGTGTGGCTCATGTCTCCATGTCACACCCTCAGCCCACGTCATCACCTGAGATCACCTTCCAGGCAGGTCATACTCACGCATCCATTAGTCCAGACTTCACTGTTAAGTTGAATGGACAATCAGTGACTAATGGTGAGAGGACAGTGTCACCCATCACTGTTATGGTGACGCCACAACAAGTCATAATGGAGTCACCTCTGGTGGGCGTCACTCTACTAAAGGAGGCTCATGTAGTGATGGTGAACGTGTCTGGTTGGGTCTTCAACTACACCCAAGGTTTGCTTGGTTCCTACGATGGTGAAGTGGCCAACGACTGGCACACAAGGCAAGGAAGGAACGCATCCAGTCTGCAGCAGCTGGTCAGGTCGTGGCAGGAGGACACCAGTTGTCCCACACCCACCATCAGCCCCGTCAGTCCGGCCTTCGTGCACGTCATGTCAACAGCCAATTGTCATTTCCACCTTGGCATGAAGTCATTATGCTCCCCAGTAGTGAACCCTGAACCATACCTACACATGTGTTATGGTTCCTTTACACCTTTTCATGCTGCCACAGCTTACCGTACTGAGTGTTCACGTCGTGGTGTACCTTACCCTCCACTTCTTCCATAAGTTGGGTTCTAAATGTTAAAATGTCTTGTATCATACTATAGCACATTAAGATTTACCCAATCAAAAGGTCGTAATAATTAAGCTTTCGCTTGTCCTCCTACTTTTTCTCAGGGGGATTGGAAGACAGACGAAACTGTTATTATTTGGTCGATAACGAAGGAACTATAATATTTCTTTGGAACAGTACCGAATAAAAACTGTTATCCTATTCAACTCATTTTTGTTGACCATCTCATTGACTATAGTTGTTTCTCCGTTCCCAGAGTATTTATTTTATCTATGCATTCTAGTGCATTTGTTTATTAACTTGTTCTTGATGATTGTGGTGTTTATACTCGTCATTCCTGTTGTCTGCAATAATTTTGTAAGGTAGATGTATTTTTCTGCATTAAAACTTCTTTAATTAATAAGATAACCTACTCTGTACAGAAAATCATTTGTGTCCTTCAATTCCATTATACTTGATGTACTGTACATGTTATTTATTGTAATTAGTATGTCTCTTCTCAATAAAATAACAATAATGATACTAAATTACATAATAAACGCATGTGTGTGTATTTATTTCATGATTTGGTGAGGTAGCTTGTGTTACTGCATAGTTTGGAGCTGCTACACGTAAACACACACTACCCAGAGCTGTTATATGAAGAAATACCTTATGCTGAGATGTTTATATGCTTAAGGGGGTGTGGGAATAGGGGGACAGGCTTGGGGGGGGGGTTAGGGGAGTTTTGGGGGATGCTGGAGTAGGGGGCCAGGCTTGGGGGGGGTTTAGGGGGGGTCGGGGTTTTTTTGGGGGGTGCGGGAGTAGGAGGACAGGCTTGGGTGGGGTTAAGGGGTGCGGGAATAGGGGACAGGCTTTCTACCCCCCCCACTTCCCCCAAGTCTGTCCCCCTATTCCCGCTCCCCCAAACCCCTCCCCCCTCAAGTCTGTCCCCCTATTCCCTCACCCCCCAAACCCTCCCCCCCTAGCCTGTCCCCTACTCCCGCACCCCCTTAATTAACACTACATCAGTTGGAAATTATTCTGTTCAAGTGTAGAGGAGAGGCTTGTAGAGGCTTCATAAACACAACAGAGAAACCTTCCAAGTTAGGGCAGTTGCATGATAACTTGAAAATTTGATATAGTTAATCCTCTGATGTCCACTCCCAGCTAAATCGTTCTCTCTTACCTATCTAGTTACTGTAGCGAGAAAGGAGATTGGCCCAACTGTTCTCACAAAGTCCAGCAGTAATTAAGGTATTCAGAGTTGTTGTTTTGTTTTTCTGCAGATATAGGACCCTAGCTATTAATTGACCTGGTTTGACCTTGTGTATGCTTTCTCTAATGTGGCCCTCCCCTCTGAAAACTTTGTACATAGGTAATAATAAAACAAAATATGATATCGAGGGAGGCAATGTTAAGGTGGTGCAGGAGTAGTGGGACAGGCTTGGGGGGGGGGGGTTGGGGGGTGCGGAAATAGGGGGGCAAGCTTGGCGTGGGTAGAAAGCCTGTCCACTATTCCTTCACCCCACTAACCCCCCCCTCCCCCACCTAAGCCTGTCCCCTATTCCCGCACCCCCCTAACCCCAAAACCCCCCCAAGCCTGTCCCCCTACTTCTGCACCCCCCTAACCTCCCCTCCCCAAGCCTGTCCCCCTACTCCCGCACCCCCCTAAACCCCCTCCCCCAAGCCTGTCCCCCTACTCTCGCACCCCCCAAGCCTGTCCCCTACTCCCGCACCCCCTTAAGAGTCAAGTGAAAAAATTAATAACAATAAATAATAACAATAAATAATAACAATAACAATAATAATAACAATAAAAAATAATAATAATAATAATAATCGAAAAAGTAGCGAGTCTTGCTATAAAATCGCTCGTAATTATTAGCAAAGTTGGAACTGGCACCACTGTATAAATTAATAACAATAAATAATAACAATAATAACAACAATAAATAAAAAATGATAATAATAATAAAAAAAGTAGCGAGTCTTGCTATAAAATCGCTCGTAATTATTAACAAAGTTGGAACTGGCACCACTGTATAAATAATAAATGGCAACACTGTGATTGTTATTGTTTACGTCAAGCTCAGAGAGAGAGGAAGGGAGGTGCCGGTGTGTGTATGTGTGTGTGTTTTTTCCTGTTTTTGTCCCTCTCACTGCCTCTCTGACTCTCACCACACACTCTCACATCATATACCAACTCTTCATATAACTTCTGACCAATGTAAGATGTAAATAAGGTGTGAAATAAGACGTGTTTTACGGTGATATAAAGTGACCATATGGTTGTTGTGTAATAATTTTCTCGACTTAATTAAAAAAAAAAAAATATATATATATATGACTGGTTTTACCTTTATTTATTTATATTTTAATTATTTTTGTTAATAATAATATGATTGTTTTTTTTTTTTGGTGTTATATAGCAGTCATATAGTTGTGTAATAATTAAACTTTCTCGACTTTGGAGAAAATAATTATGACGGGTTTTATTTATTTATATTTTAATTATTTTTGTTAATGATATGATGATTGTTTTGGTGTTATAAAGCAACCATCTGGTTGTGTACCTTCCCTAACATTAACTTTGAGCTTATAATTATGTTCTGAGATATTCGTATAAGACGGGTTTTGTCTTTATTTATTATTTTTGGTAAATTTACAGACGAACTGGGTTTACTATATTATATATTTTAGTATCATTACCCACTATTTTGGACCATTCTAAGATACTTTTCATCTATGGTGTTTCTCTCGGAGATGCCCCGTTTTCGAGATATGTCTCGTTTTACAAACATAATTTGGAAATTAGTCTGACCTAGACCACAGCAGACTACCGGGACCTAATCTGGACAAACTACCGGGATATAACCGGTGTAAACTATCATAAAGTGACCGGGGCAAATTTCCGGGACCTAGCCGGATGTGGTAACACTGCGCGATCCTAGCCAAAAACCCAGTTATTCTGTAATAATATTTTTTTTTTTTATGTGTTTCCCTGTCTTGCGATTTTTGAATAAGACGGGTTTTGTGTCTTTTTATTATTATTATTTATGTTTTTATGATATTATTATTTATGTATTTTTATTATTATTATTTATGTCTTTATATCCTTATTATTTATGTCTTTCTATTTTATTTATGTGTTACACTGAGTTGATTCTTCCTAAACACTTGAAATATTTTACAGGAAGGACAAAGTTACTATTTACACCGAGTGACTTCCAATTTAATTTTTCAGGATGGGTATGTACGGGAAGGTGTGGTGGGGTTGGCAGAGGATGGGTGTGTGTGTGTCGAGGTTAGACAGCACTGTACTCCTTGCTCTGCGACACACCACCAACGCATCACCTCACACCACCAGGGCCCTCTCAGGCTGGGGGGTGAGTGAGTTAGTCTGTCTGTCTGTCTATTTCAACTTTGTTAATAATGATAATAATACCGGTAATAATAATAATAATAATAATAAGAGTCAGTCTGTCAGTCCATTTCCACTTTGTTAATAATAATAATAATAATAATAAGAGTCAGTCTGTCTGTCTATTTCAACTTTGTTAATAATAACAATAATAATAATAATAAGAGTCAGTCTTTTGGGGTTAAATTGGTGGGCTACAGAATCCTCCAATCTGTGACATGAAACAGATCCCTCATTAAAGTAACATAAAGGTCATCTGTTTCCTGGAATAGTTTGGAGGAATCGCAGACCTTCCAATTCACCAACAAGAGAATCTTCCCTTAACTTTACTATCGAACATTACACACCATTATTTAACTAGTATATTTTCCTAATGTATTTTCCTCTGTTTTGAATGATTTTGACACATATTCCATTCAGAAATGCGTCAACAATCTTTGGAGATAAATGTGTTGGCCAAATTACAGTATATACCTGTATTATCAATTATCTTAAGGGGGAAGTTTTGTGTTGGTAGTTCTGGAGCAACTGAATCCTCCAAACATATTCCAAGCAACAGAACACCATTATTTTTGCTCTTCTGGTACTGTTTCCTAGCATACTTTGGAGGAATCATGGCACTCCAATGTAACAAAAGTGAATTACCCCCTTAATGTTGAGTAATAAAGCTCTGAACTAGTAAAGCATCTTCATATACAATTGTGAGAGTCTGAATAAAGTTTGGGCCAGTGTAAACATGTGAAAACTGAAGGACAATAATTTTACCATTCAGTACCACACCTGTGTTGAAAGAGGTCATTAAGTTAACCTTTACAAAGTGACTGGCAAAAAATAAACATGAATACTAGATATATATGCAGCTGCAAAGCCTTTGGAAGTCTAACTTTAATGTAGAGTAAGAAAAGAAGGGTCTAAATAAAAGATATATAAAAATAGTTCATCCTTGAATGTGTGTGCTATGAAAACTAAATAGCCTAAGTACCATATTCCATGATCAGTCAAGCCACTGAACATTTAATAACACAGTCACTCCAAAGCCTAAAGTGTTTCTGAGGTACCATACCATATACTTTTATCTCAGTGAACTTGTAATTAACCAGACCACTAAGTAGGCACTTATCATGTTCCAGTGCTGTACTTGGACAGAGAGGAGGCAGAGGAGAGTGGATGGTTGTGGTGTTGGTCTAGGAGCACAACAAAGTTCAGGTGGGTTTATGCAGCATTTTGAATTTTTCTTGAATAATGTTAGAGATATGCAGAAATGTTAAAACACAAATGGTGGGTGTGTTGCTTCATTCCTCTGACACAACACAAGACATATTGTAAACTTATTTTTTTTTGTATTGGATTGCTACTGGTAGATACTTTTTATTGTGTAGGCCTATATCTTAAGGGGGTGCTGGAATAGGGGGACAGGCTTGGGGGGAGTTTAGGGGTGTGTGGGAGTAGGGGACAGGCTTTGTTGGCTTTTGGGAGGTGCAGGAGTAGGGGGATAGGCTTGGGGGGGTGCTGGAATAGGGGACAGGCTTTCTACCCCCCCACCCCCCCCAAGCCTGTCCCCCTATTCCCACCCACCCCCCAAGCCTGTCCCCCTATTCCCACCCACCCCCCAAGCCTGTCCCCTACTCCCGCACCCCCTTAAGTTTAACTGCATGAAGTATACACTATGTCTTTAATTAAAACCTTACTCATTTTGACCAGGAGTGAGATGGCAACATAGTAGGACAAGTGAACAAACAACAGCAGACAACAACAACACATCTTTCACTCACCTGGTATCTGATGGAGGGAAGTTTGTCAAGAGCAAGGAAGGAGGGGTCAGCAAGTCTTCCACGAGGTCAGAGGTTAGGAGGATACTCACCCTTGCCAAGCCGGAACGATGGACACTGGCATGTAGGTACTGTGGTATGGTTAAATTTAAAGGGGGTAATTTACTTCTGTTACATTGGAGTGCCTTGATTCCTCCAAAGTATGCTAGGAAACAGGACCAGATGAACAAAAATAATAGTGTTCTGATGCTTAGAATAGTGTGGAGAAATCATTTGCCAGGAAACAGGACCAGATGAAGAAATATAATAGTGTTCTATCGCTTGGAATAGTTTGGAGGAATCATTTGCTCCAGATATACCAACACTGTACTTCCCCCTTAAAGGTAACATAATGCCATTGCTCATACTCCCCTAGTACCAATAGTCTAGTGGGCTTTTGTGACTAACCATAAAGATAATACAGTACTTGTAATTGTATGTAACAGGTGCGATAGGTCTACTGGGAATCTCCAGTACGGTGACAATGGCAGTGCCTTACGCCCTGGGTCACGTGGTGGACATCATCTATACCTCAGAGAGTTCAGTGGTGGCTGATAACCTGACCAGAGTGTGTATGGCCCTCACTGCTGTCTTCCTCACCGGAGCGATAGCAAACTTTGGAAGGGTCTACCTTATGAGTATTGCAGGTGTGTGTGTGTGTGCTTACAAAAAATGATACTTTGTACAATAGACTCTTAGTTTAGCGCTTCCTCACCATAATTCAGGAAAACTTCATAATGTAATACAAGGTCCAGAATGGTTATTGATTTCCCCTTAATTAATCAACACTAAGAACATACAAGATAAGAATTACAGTTATTATTGTTAATATGATGTACAGTCGCAGTCAATAATTATCATCCACACATGGGTATCTCAAACAATTTACTGTCTAATGTTTTCCCGTTCACATATGATGTTATTGTTTTAAGTAGTGTGTAGCTGCTTGTATTAAATTAAGAAATGGTAGTTAACCTATTTATTGGAAAGTTTATCAACTAAGGAACAGAGAGAAGCTGTCAAACTCTTACGTGAGTTACCCCTATATGGATGATTATATTTGACCGTGACTGTATAATATTATGATCTTAATATTGGTTATGGTTCACCCCAGGTCAGCGCATCACCAACACTCTGAGGTCGTCAGTGTTTGCAGCCATCATGAGGCAGGAGATTGCCTTCTTTGACGCCAACAAGACCGGGGAGCTGATCAACAGACTCTCGGCCGATACCTCTCTCGTCTCCCAGGCCGTCACCTCCAATATCTCGGATGGACTCCGCTCCATTGTCATGACCTCGGCTGGGGTCAGCATGATGGTTAGTCGATTTCTAGTTGTGTGTGGTTGCTCTCTGTCCTGTATGGTATGGTAAAGGTATTGTGGCCAGTCCTTGGTCTTGTTGTCTCTCATTTATCCCTCTTTTTCTCTGTCTATCAGTCTTTCATTTTTTTCTTTCTGTTGTGTGTGTCTCTGTTACCAAATCATTTATCATAAACATGCATTTTCATTTCGCATTTAAGCTCGCTCACAAATCTTCTTCCTCTCCCCCGGCAGTTCTACATGTCGACTGACCTTGCCATTGTAGGCATGAGCATAGTGCCGCCCGTTGCCCTGCTGGCGGTGTGGTACGGTCGATTTGTCAAGAACATCACCAAGTCTGTACAAGTGCGTATGGGTCAGAGTTACCAAGGTATAGAATGTTGTAACTAAGTGTCAATCTTTTTTCTTAAGTGATACTACAGTATTCAGCCTTGTCAGTTTTGGAAAATGCCTGAACTGTGTATGCTCAATGTATATTACTCTGTAAATGATGTGGTTTGTTTCACTGTTACTCTGAATCAATTGCTAGAGGGGCAAGGCTTTTTCCCCAAACATTGCCTGTGAAGATATAATAACACTTTGTTTTCTTTTATTAAGTAAAGGCATTATGCCCACTAAGTGTCTTTACCTATAAAGACAGCAGAAAGTACAAGAGATCCAAAATGTTAGGGTTGGTAACCCAGATTTTAAATGATTTCATCCTCCATCCATAGGCCTAAAACCCCCCCCCCCTTGAAAAAAAGATAAATGATGATAAATTAATGTTCCAAACATTATACCTTGCCTCAGGACAGCCTGGCCAGTGCAACTCAGGTGGCTGAGGAACGTGTGGCCAACATGAGGACAGTGAGGAGCTTTAGTCGTGAGGAACGGGAGGTGACCACCTACACCAACGCCCTCACACATGTACTTTCACTAGCATACCAGGAGTCCAAGGCCAGGGCAGTCTTCTTTGGCATGGTGGGTAACTGCTGTCATTCATGTGTTTAATTTATCCCTCATTATTTTAATTTTTCTTTGGTTTGTTACTGTTCCTGTACACATATTCATTTATTATTCAGGGAACAGCATTGTGCTTTATAAATACTTTTCTCCACACTACAACAGACGGGCCTGAGTGGAAACGTGATGCTGCTGACGGTGTTGTACCATGGAGGGAGCCTGGTGTCTGGTGGTGCACTCAGTGTGGGACAACTTTCCTCCTTCCTCCTCTATGCTGCCTATGTTGGGGTGGCACTGGCGGGAGTCACGGGGAGCTACTCTGACCTTAACAAGGGCCTTGGGGCATCTGTCCGTCTCTTCCAACTCATCGACCGACGACCAAGGATTCCCAACCATGGAGGTGTGTCAGATTTGACTTGCAGTACAGTTGTGAACAAAAGTTTTGATATACATGAGGGTGGCATAGGAAAAAATGTGATGTTTTCACTTGTAGTAATGAGCTGGATTGAATTGGATGCCTTTTAACATTTAGTTATTCATATGTTATCAGGTCATGGTGCCAGTATGGTCTGGTATAGGATTGGTTTACATTATTGTATTGTTTAAATTATCAAGCTAATGTATAGGTACCATAAATTTATCTCTTACAGGACTCCAACTACCTTTGGACACATTGAAGGGTGATATTGAGTTCAGAAACATCACCTTCAGTTATCCCTCCAGACCAGAGGCAACAATATTCAAGGACCTCAGCCTGTCCGTCCCAGCAGGTCAGTTTCAAGTCAGTTGTGGTGTAATAATATACCTACAGTGTTGTATAGCTTTATGGAAGAAAAGTTATGAGCAAGGCAAAAATGGTAACTGTGAGGTTGGACTTGACAATTTTCCTTTAACTCCTACTCTTTTGTTTATAAGTACTGTTTGTTGAGGTATTGTTCTGTCCTTTCCCTGATTCTTCCTTTTGTATTTTCTGAAATGAAGATGTAACACTGTCATTTTGTGTTTGTGTGTGTATGCATATTATAATCCTTATTCCTAAAGAATTTAAAGTTCAAATAATCATGTTGTGCTTGTTAGGTTCTGTGGTGGGTGTGGCTGGAAGTAGTGGGTGTGGCAAGAGCACCCTGGCGTGGCTACTACTACGCCTCTATGACCCCCAGGCAGGTCAGGTCACCCTAGATGGTACCCCTATCAACACACTTGACCCCACCTGGTTACGCTCCATCATTGCCTGTGTCAGTCAGGTGGGTTGATGGATGCACCTCCTGTTTTTATTTTTTATTTATTTTTTATTTTATTTTATTATTTTATACCTCAACCTCCGGGCTGTAGGCTGTCAGTAGCCCGTGACTCTTGTGAGGCCCCGAGATTATTGGGTGTCGCGCCAGATGAGACGGTGGAGCTTCGTGGTGGTGATGTTGGTACCGTAGCTTCTCTTCTGGCCCACTAGATGACCCACACCTTATTTATACACGTCACTACCACTCCAGGATTTGCTTACATGAAAAAATTGTGTGGTGTCAATAAATAGCAAAATTAATCAGTTTGTATTTGTACTTGTAAGTTTATGGTGTGCTTATATTCTAAAGATTATAGTCACTTGCCCTGTTACCGAAAAGAATTTCAAGAATCTATCTATCTATCTATAGCTCTGACGCCTCGCTCCCTCCCGGAACTCCCCCCAAGGGGGTGGCCACGGCAGAAGTGTCTCCAATTCTCCCTGTTCCGACACTCCCTCCTTACTTGTTCAAGCCCTCCTCTGCCCCTCACGTTTCTCTCCTTTACATACTCTTCAACTCTGTTCTGCCATCTAACTGGCGATCTGCCTCTCACACCAGGTCCCACAACTTCACTTCCATACACCTTCTTTTCAAATTCCTCGCCTTGCATTCTCTCTACATGTCCAAACCATCTCAGTGTATTACGCTTCACTCTCTCAACCACTCCACACTCAATACCAATTGCCTTCTAACTCATACCACATCTCTCGTACACACTCTCATTACTTTCTCCATCCCACCTAGACACACCACATGCTCCTCTCAAGTAACTCATTTCCACAGCACCTATTCTAGACTGATGCACCCTACTCCATGTCCATGTCTCTGATGCATATGTCAGTGTTGGCAGGATTATACTATTTCTCAGTCCCCTTTTCACTTCCATACTCACACTTCTACCCTTCATAATCCTTCCCAATGATCCTATGACCTGTCTACCCTTCACTGCTCTCTCCCTAGTTTCTCCTTCCATACTTCCATGTTTACACAGAACTGTACCCAGGTACTTAAACTCCTTCACTTCCTCCATCCTCTCACCCCTCAGAGTTATCTCACATTTAGTCCCAGTTGGTACTCCCACTCTGTAAGGTGTAGCAAAGTCAATCACTTCAGTTTCTGCTCTCTCAAACACCATCAATTTACTTTTGCCAACATTCACCTTCAGTTTCCTTCGTTTACACACAGACTGAAATTCGTCTACCACTCTCTGTAACTCCCTTTCACTCTCAGCCATCAACACAGTGTCATCCACAAATAAACTTGCCACCAAGGACCAATTTACTTCATTCAGCCTCAACTTCACCCCCAGACCATTCACTTTGGCTTTCATCTCTCTCATACAACCATCCATATATATATTGAACAACCATGGTGACATAACACATCCCAGTCTCAGCCCTACACTAATATTAAAACTCTCACTTAGATCACCCTCTGCCCGCACACATGCTGTTGCCTCTGCATAAAAGGCCTCAATGCCTTTCAGCAAAGACCCCCCAACACCATAAATTCTCAACACCTCTGACATAGCTTTCCTATCAACTCTATCGTATGCCTTCTCCAAGTCCATGAAGGCAGCATACAACTTCCTACCCTTCCCAATATATTTCTCTACTATTGATTTTAATGCAAATATTTGGTCCACACATCCTCTACCCTTTCTGAACCCTCCCTGCTCCTCACTAACTTTATTCCCTGTTACTTCAATCAGTCTCTCAGTAAGAACCTTCCCATACACCTTCCCCAGTACACTAAGAAGGCTTATTCCCCTATAGCTACCACACTCCTCCTTACTCCCCTTCCCCTTATACAAAGGTACAATTATGGCTCTCCTCCAATCCTCTGGCACCTGTCCCTGCCTCCAAGCCAAAGTGCATATAAGCAACATCCACTCCACCACTACCTCCTCCCCACACTTTAACATTTCAGCAGTTATCCCATCCACCCCCGGTGCCTTTCCCATCTTCAACTTTCCTATTGCTTTCCTAACCTCTTCCCTTCCCAGTTCTCCCTGTACATCCTGTCGTCTACCACCTGCCTCCATCCCCATGCATGTCACCACCGCCTCCCCTCCCGTCCCCCCATTCATCAGACCATCAAAATGTCTCTTCCACACTTCTTTCACTTCCTCACTTCTACTCACAGTAACTCCATCCTCTCTCTTCATTCTCAAGCTACCAGACTTTCCTTCTCCTCTTTCTCTTTTAACCTCCTTCCAGAATAATTTCTTGTTCTCTTTAAACTTTTCACTCAGTTTCCTGCCACTCACCTTTTACTCTCACTCACCATCCTTTTCACTTGTCTCTTACATACATTATATTTTCTCTTCCACCTCTCTCTCACTTCTTCCGACACATTCCTCTGTAATGTTCTCCTATATGCCTTCCTTTTCTCCTTTACGGCATCTTTCACTTCTTCTGACCACCAAGCACTCCCTTTCTTGCCCCTCTTCTGTGACTTATATCCCACTACCTCTGCTGCTGTCTTCAATACTATTGTCTTAAACATTTCATACATATCATTCACTCCCACTCCCTCCCCCATACTCAGCCTTGCATCCTCCAACACCTCACCCACCCTCCTCTCATATACATCTCTGTACTCAGTGTCATTTAATATTCCACTTGCCACCTGCCTCTTGTTCTCCCCTTCATCCCTCCTAGAGTACTCCCACTTAACCCTAACCTTCATCCTTACTAAGACAGCAAAATGGTCAGAGCACTGAACCATTCCTCTCACTACTTTCGCATCCATCACATCTTTCCGTAGTCTTTCATCCACTGCTATATAATCAATCAAACTCTTTTGTTCTCCTCTATCATCCCTTCTCCTCCATGTATACCGGTGGATCATCTTGTGCTCAAAGAAGGTGTTAGCCAAGAACAACCCCCTCTCAGCACAGACTTCCACCAGATATTCACCATTCTCATTCACTCCTTCCACACCCCATTTACCAACAATACTTCCTACTCTCTCATTTCCTACTTTCCCATTCATATCACCCATCATTACAATCTTCCTCCCACTCTCAAACTTCCTCAAACACCCATTCAACTTCTCCCAGAAATCCCTCATTTTCTCTCTCCCCACCGTATTCCTCTCATTCACAGGTGCATACGCACACACCCATGCATACTTAGCCAAACTAATCTTTCCTGTCATCCATGCCACTCTTGTCCCACACCATCCATGTCCATCTACTCTCTTCCATACCCTTGGTGCTACCAGCACTGCACACCCCTCCCTCCCTATTCCTTTACACTTCTCGCTCATTCCTGTCCACACTACACCTCCCTCCATTCCCTCCCACATCACACTCTCTCCTCCAGCCTCACACTCCTCCACTCCCCATCCTTTCAAGTGTGTCTATTTCACTCCCATCACATCTACTCCTCCATTCTTAAAACATTCAACTATTTCTCGCCTCTTCGTCTTTTCAACCATCCCATTCACATTCACTGCTACCACTCTCATGCACCCCCCCTTCCCCCCTCCCCCCACAGGGAACCTCATTGGTTACGATATTGCCACTGCGCAAATATATTTCAAGAAATATATTATATAGGAGTTTTATCACTTGTTTGGAGAAAATGAAAACCCAAATGGGATGAAAGTATATTGAGTTTTACCACACACACACACACACACACACACACACACACACACACACACACACACCTCTCTCTTTACTCCATCACTGGTTACTTTGGAGTGTTGTTTTAAACCTTCATTGTGGTTGGTTTGTGACACAGGAGCCGGTGTTATTCTCCAACACGGTACGGGAGAACCTGTTATACGGGGCGCCTGATCCTTCCCGGGTGACAGATGAGCAGCTCCTGGAGGCAGCTGCGGAGGCCAACGCTCTGGGGTTCCTACGCTCCTTCCCGGCCGGTCTGGACACACTGGTGGGGGAGAGGGGTGTCATGCTCTCAGGCGGACAGAGACAGAGGCTGGCCATCGCTAGGGCCATCCTGGCAGACCCTCTCATCCTCTTGCTAGATGAAGCTACCAGGTGTGTTTTAGGGATGTCCTCTGTGGTTATTATAATATCTCACTTGTTGTCATACCTCTGGCTGACATTATCATGCACTAGTTATTGTGTCAAAATTAAGCTTTACTATACACTAAACTAGATCAAAAGGATTTTGCATAATTTAATTCACTAATAATTTATTGTGAACGTAACATACCTGCCTTCATGTTTGTGTAACAGAAGTTAAAATTTTAAGATAATAGGGATATGGCATTTATTAAGGTTTACACTACAGTGCGCTTGATGCTGAGAGTGAGAGCTTGGTGCAAGAGGCGCTGGAGAGGCTAATGAAAGGTCGAACTGTCATCACCATCGCCCACCGACTGTCCACCATCAGGTATGTGTCAAACACCTTCCTACCTGTCTTCTCTCATGCTTGTACATTATTTAAAAGGGTACGGTAATGTGTTAATGATAACTCAGAGGCTAATAATTATAAACTCCACACTACTCCATGAAACAGAACCTCTGACTTTTATTTTAAGTTGGTCAGTTTCTGTACATATTTTGGAGGAATCAAAACCCCTCCAGTAAGGGCATAACATAATAAGTTAATAACAGTTCTGATGCTCTAATATCCCAGTACAGTACATCAATTAAAGGAAAGACATTTGAGGAACTCAAAGGAACTAACTCATTAAATGAAGGACTGACGGATTTAAAGTAGTAGATAATGCTCATAAATAATTATACAGTATAACATGTCCAGAGTTGGAACCAATAACAAACTCACCTTGTGTTCCACACTTCTGTTTCCTTCTCCCTCCAGAATGGCTGACCAGATAGCTGTGTTGTCAGAGGGTCGGGTGAGGGAGCTGGGGCCATACTATGACCTCATGACACAACCTGACAGCTTCTTCAGGCAGCTGGTTGAGCGACAGACATTCACCCCATGAATGACCTGCTAGATGATGGAAAATAAACAATGATACGAGGGACTTGTGATGCCCATGAATAACTGGAGATTGATGATGATTCCTTCAAACAATGTCAGTGTAGGTTCAGTTTTATTGTACAGCTTGGAGGAATCATCAGGCTCCCTTTTTCCAAATTAATCATCTGCAGATAGAACCTTTTCATTGACACCAACATTTCTATGCAGTTCCTTCACAGTTTTAGTGGTGTTAAGACTGGGAAATGGCGACTGAATTGTGGTTGATTAATATATTCATTTATCTTATTTATTTTTTTATTTTAAAGAGAGTTTGGGATTAAACAAGAGAAGACCTCATACCTCATGATGTCCTCACCTTTGAAGTGAAAGTAGAGTGTATGAGGTCCAAATCATGTCTAGTTTCCTTTGAGATTGCTGGACACACAATGTTTTAAAGGAACATAAATACGTAATAGAGAGGGGGAAAGATGGGTGACAGTAGAGAGTTGCACAGGTGACCAATTATCCATATGAAAGACTGAGAATACTGGTATACTCTTACTAAATAGTTGTTGAATAGTAATTGTATATAGATGTTGGTAGAGTGATGGTGGATGTACGAGTAGATAAACACTGGTTATATTTTGGCTGATAGCTAACTGAATAATGGTTAGTTGATGATAACTGATGCTGAAGGTATTGATAGGAAATGCAGCACAGATGAACACCTCAAAATAATATGAACAGATGAACACCTCAAAATAATATGAACAGATGAACACCTCAAAATAATGTGAACTTATATGACCTGAAGACTCTTATTTTATGAACGTTTTCGTAGTTTGATGCCTAAAACTATCGGCCGTATGCAAGAATATTGGTGGTGTTGACGAAGGAATGGTACCAGTACTATGGCTCTGTATAGTGTGTATGTAGTCAACACCACGGATATCCTTACATACTCAGCAATGATCTTTTGTGTATATATTATTGACTGATAAATAGGCAAGTTGAAAGTCTACCTGCAAACACAAACTGCTGTGACAAACTATGCATAAGGATTTTATTGATATCAATCACATTTTGCCCAAAGAGATTTTATGTGGTTATATAAGTAATAATGTTTATTTAAGTTAATGAGAGTGACTTCCTGAAGTTAATTAGTATATGAAAGACTTAAAAAGGTATAGAGAATTTGTGTTTGAGATTTATATAAATATATTTTATGAATAATTAAGTTTTGTAGTCATTTAGTGTACTGTTTTGTGTTCAGTTAGGATAGGTTAATGACGCACAGTGTTCTTGTGTAAATGTTAGAAAACTTTATTAATAAAGTTCAGTTATTGTTTATGTTGACTTTACTGTTGTTTTGTGATGATGTTGTTTTAATTCATTTTTTGTTTGAATCAATATTGCTAACGGGGATTACAGGATTACAGTAGACCTCTACTAGAACACCAATAAATACTTGTCCCCTCCTTTCCTCTCTTTTCCGTCGTGCTTACTGTCTTTGGCTGTCAATTTCAACCTTGTGACTACAACTCTACAAGGTCGTTCTGGCCTAGCACTTATCTTTTTTGTTTTTACTTTACACCCTTCTTTAATTAAACCTCTTTCTCCTTTATGCTACAAGGTCTTCCCGGCCTAGTGTGATGTTTCATCCTTTTTGTAATTCCTTCCTTTGTGGAGAGAAATTTGTCTTGATCTTGAGGGTTTTTGTTAAAGGGCCCATTTATTAGAGAAACAATGCTCTTTCAGCCCGGGCCCTTCTATATAATGTGAGCCGACTATTTCCTTTTTTTTACAATTTTCTATTCCCAAAAAATGTCTGTTACAATTTCAATGGTACACCGCTTCCAATTGGTTTACACTCGGAAAGGATCTTGAATTTGCATATTTTCCATGTCATACGCTTGTTGGAAAATATAGGTCTTTAGTCTTTTTCTAAATTGGTCCTGCAGTTAAATACAGAATATTGGGTTGTATATTCCTATATTACTGTTCTTCTAGGGTTTTGCCTCAGGTGTTTAACAATCCCTACTGGAAAGTCCACAGAAACTATATTAGGATCGATAACCCTACGAGAGTTTCTCTTCCCCGACAATCGATAAAAATATTGAAAAATTGGATGTAGGAAACCTGCTTGTCTGTCTTCCAGTTGGTGTATTGACCCACGGAAAACAATCAACTGTATAATATTGCCTGGTGCAATAGACCTTAATCTGCAACAAATAATTCATAAACACGAAAAATACGAAATGATAATCTTACAACACGAGCTCCAAAAAATGGAGAGCAAAGGTTAAGATCATATATATACATGTTGATAATTATTATACATCTGGCAGAGAGGATCATATTGCCGCTGCGCATGCTCAGTAAATGGGGCTTGCGTCAGATCAGAGCTGTCAGTGTGTCTGGAGCACTCTCAGCGGTGGGGAGGTGTTTCGATTCGCGTCCATAGTCCCCGCCATCCATTCATTCTTAAATACCAATCCCTCCTGTTCACTATCCCCGTCCCCGTCCAAATTAGGGTAAATAAGGTGAAACATGACCGTCTTTAACCGTACGTGAAAACCCCGCTGGGAGTCAGAGAGAGAAGCTGTACAATTTACTGGTAAGTGTTGAAT